>MU385906.1:0-224635 GCA_022497145.1 Rostrohypoxylon terebratum | reverse complement strand
TTATATAATAAAAAGGCGGTGACCTTGAACGCGAACGCGTCGCGATTGTGCCGTGGTCCACACCTGGTATGTGCACGTAACGGTGGATCGACTTAACCCCAGCAAGAGATCAAACTGCATTCGAGATACAAGGTTTCGCACATCACGCAACCTTCTGCCCAGGACGTGGAGGACCCCTAAGTCCTTTCCACTCCTCGCTAGAGGCGGCACGCGTCGTCGTCGAGACATATCTTACTATGATAGCGAGTGGAGAAATTGCGGCTACCTATCCCATAGACGTTTATCTTGTGCACCGATTTCGTCTGGATATTCTGAATAATATGGCAGAAGAGATCCTCTCAGACGGGAAATTTTACCTCAAGCATCCAGACGATAAAGGTGACCACATTCTGGTCAACAAGAACTACGATATCGTTAGCATCATAGATTGGGAATGGTGCCATACTGTCTCAAAGGAATATGCCTTCTCCTCCCCATGCATGATGTGGCCTGTCGCAGAGTTCTATGATGGTTCTAACGAACTAGCTGATGACGAATTGCGATTCGCTAGTATCTTTAGAGAGAGGGGCCGTAGTGATCTCGCCAGTTATGTCACCAAGAGCAGAAAGGTGCAAAGATTCTTTTTTGCTCTTGGCGCGGCCAGTGAGTGTCAAAACGATCATGAAACATTTACTGTTACGAACCCGTCTACTACTTCTGTCTAACCGACTTCGTAGAGCGGATACGTACCCTGGGGTACTTGGTTTTAAGGTAACAATACTGTAGGGTTGACGATTCTGTTCGTAAAAGAGATTTCCTGGGACTCTATATTCAAGTGCGGTCTGAATACTTAGATTGAAAGCTGAAGAACTAAAACTAGATACAGTAGGAAATTTCCATTCTTTATATCCTAATTCTTTATGTCCATGAATTTGGTGAGTTAGAAGTGTTTGCATGAGTTGATTTTGACTTATTAAGTCGAGTTCGATGTCTTGAGTTGAGTTCGACTCATTGAATCGAGTTTGATTCAATGCCAAGATTTTGATTAGGTCACGTGACCTTCGGGTGATACTTTGTCCGTTTTGTTCTGGGGAGATCGTAACATTTACGAATCTCTTCATGGGCCTTAAACGAGCCTTTAGTTCTGAAGAGGAAGGATGGGAGGAATGGAAGACCAAAGCCCTTGAAAAATGGAAGAGCGACAAACCGTTGCACGCTTTACTGCAGAGCAAGACATAGGTAACTGATGAACCTCCTGTTTCCATTCTTCTCTTGTTACCTTCCTTTAGAAAGTAGCAAGTAGCATGGCGCAGCCTGAGAGCTCACAACGTTTCCCACTTCAGTTGAGATGTCCGGCAACCCAGTGACATCAACACCGACAAAGAACAGAAAACCACTTTGCTCTAAGACAAAACCTCTTCAGGAGATATTCGCATCTTTTTTCTTAAAATTAATGCAGTCCATTCCCTCGTCCCCATCATGCAAAAGACTGCCCGATATAGCGAACTTAAACTCTGATTTGAACGTCTATGACACTGCACTTGAAGTTACAAATAACGACAAAAGCAAAACGCTAAGTTGTCTGTACCTTGATCGGGTGAGCTCGCTGAACAATACAATTCAAAAGACGCCTGTATCAGAAATCTTTAGGGGGAAGTCGCGACGTGTAAAGCCACAGTAAAAACTGAGGATGTTGAAGCGGCTCGAAGATAGCGTCAGCCAGGGAAAAAAGCGTTAGAACTCAAGTTGAGAGGCAAAGAACAAGCAAGGACGGGCCGCGTCTTATCAGACTCGCAATCCGCACAACCGTAGCGGGGATAAGCCGTGTATCAACTATGGAGATGACAATTGGTGTAGAAGTTCGAGTTAAAAGGCTACCTGGATTTTTAACAACTTCACAGCAAGCATGTCGGTTTCCGAGACCTCAGGAGTGAATCCTACCAACTCACCATTTACGTAATGAGATAAGACTGGCGCAAGGGGTTACTATATAACTCAAGAATCTTATAGAGATCGAAACCCCGGTGTCCCCTGTTCTGATCAGTCTTCAAGGCTTGTCAGCTGTGGTTGATTTAGGCGATGCAATCCACAACGGATGGAACCCAGCCCCGAGCTAGGTCACAGGGGTACCCGCGCTCTCGATCACTCTCCATGTAAAGGAGCACTACTTCGGACGGCATGTAACATAAGCTTACCGAACCCACGATGATCTCTTTTTGTCATGCGGAACGTTGACTCTTCCCCTGCAAGGGGTATTCCAAGCGTCCTAAGCCAGGGACATGCCCCGGAGAGATGTAAATCACCTAATGTAGATGGCTACGTCCCGGTCCGAGACATTAAGAGGCCTATCATCAAGCGACCTCTTTATTTCCCGGACGGGATTGACCTTGTTTACAATGTTGGCAGCGCGAGTTTCGAGTTGGAGTTATACTGCTGGCGCCATCAGGAATACAGGTTTACTCTCCACACCTCCAGCTATTCGTTACAAAAATGAATAAACAAATGGTACCTATTTCGCTTCCCATCGAATCATCTACGAGTGCTCCTTCATTCTCAATTCATCAATTGCAACGATCCATCGGGGCTATATTGATCCTTCTAATCTTACACGCTGTTCCCACATTGTAGCATCGCAGCCATACATATGTTAAGTAAACTCAGGAGACACATTGGAAATCATATGATTTTTAATTCTACTTCAAAAACTCTTTTTCTCTGCCTGATATAGATACGGTATGGGGAGAAAAGGTCTCAACAAGAGGGACGTGTAGGACCTAAGCTTTATGCGCCATCGCTTCCGGTGTAGTCGATTTCTCCGCAGCCAGACTGCACCCAGAGACCTTGCATCGGGAAAACGTTAGACTGGGTCTGGTATGAGAACACGAAATCGCACGAAGGACCTCCTTCAGGAGCGCCGACATATAGCAGACCACAGAAGCCAGAGATTCCGGCCATCATGCCGGCGCATCCCTTGTTGTCTTGGCAAAGCTGACAGCAGGTGCTGGGGTCGTCGAATTTGTCGTCTGGGATGTAGATTACTGTGCTGTTTGCCGCGTACTTGCCAGAGACAAGTCCGTGGTCATCAACACCGGCTACTACGTTGGTGGGTGCGCACTTAGCCGCGTATGTAGTCGTAGTCGTCGCATCGCATGCCGTGCTGACAGTGGCAACGCTCGTGGCTAGGCGGTAAGAGGTAGTGGTGCTCGTAATAGTCGTGGCCCAGGTCGTAGCATTATAGAAATAGGCCGTTGTAACGGTCGTGGTGATAGATCGAACTGTGCTTGTCGGCGTGACTGTCTGAGTGGTGACACCAGATGTTGCTGTGGGCTGGATAATGGTGAACCAAGTCACTCCAGTGGCGCAGACAACTTGCGAGGGATAAGAGGTTGGGAACGCCGTAACTTGGCCAGAGATGGGAGTATAGTTGCCGCTGTATTCCGTTACAGTTGAAGGCTTGACATTGTTAGTGCATACAGTCTCCGGCCAAGTAGCAGTTGCGACGGTAGACTGAGCCACCTGCCAAGATATGGTTGTGGGACTTGTCGTCGTATATTGAGTCGTTATCCAGGCGGTTTGAGTTTGAACAGTTGTCGTGACAGGATCAGCCGTGACCTTTACAGTAGAGGGAACTGTTACTTCTGAGTTCGTGATGATTGACGATACGGTGCTTATTGTCGTAGAGGTGGGAAGGGATAGGGGGATAGAACCACCACTTCCTGATGCGGTTGAGCATGCACCTTCAGTCTTGAACGAGTAGCTGGTGCCGGTAGAAGCCCGAGCGAGGGAGCCAGATACGGCAAGGATGGAAAGAACTTGACGAAACATCGCGAGCCAGCAATTACTTTATATCTCAGTTATTCAGGTGACGGAAAGATATCATAACGTCATCAGAGAGGATCGGGGGCCACAGGCAGTATTTATATGAGCCATTGCGCGCCCTCATCGTAACGTAGCCACCATCCAGGTCTAGTTACCTCGTACACAAGGCGGCGACCATGAAAATAAGCGAAGGATGACCACGCCCTAATATTGATCAATCAGCAGATTCTCACGATGAGTAAGGTGCCAGGCATAATTTTGTAAGCCGGAGCGCGAGAACGAACATCCACTTTGGGGGCGTTTTATGAGGGAATGGACAGGTCCAGAATCCTCTGTTCGGCACCGATCATGGTTCACATTTCCCAGCGAAAGTTGCATCCTTCGATCGATACTAGTTCGGAGAACAAATAGGCAGGAGGGATTCCGGTTCGCCTATTCTGGAATGACACGGCAGGGTAAAGCCGAAGCGCCTAACTACCTATTAGGGATGTCGCCAAGGATAGGAATCCTAAGGCATTTGAACTCACGATACTCCGATGAATCTCCTATTCAATGCACCTCGTCAACCTTAATTCAACCTTCCATGCCCCATTGCACAAGGCATCCAGCTGAAAAACTCCTTCGTAAACCTGGTCGGCATTCATGTGGGTGGATCTATACACACCAAAGGGTTAGATTTATCCAAGTTAAGTCCATCTTACACCATTATTCGTTCATGAAGAAGTAAGGAATAGCCATCAAGTATGCAATATTTATCACAATCCAAGGAGATAACAAGTAGACTACCTCTAAAATCGTGGTTCATTGTGTAAGATATTTGTGAAAACCTAGCATTTGCTGTTTCGAGCGACGATGATTCTGCCTGGATTTAAAGTAAAGCAAAACTGATTGAATCTATCGTGCAAAATAATCATCAAAGGTAAATAACAGAATGGCTATGTGTAGCATGGAATGGAGTTGGGATCAAGTTCCTCTCTGTAATACTGATTCTAGGCAAGGGTGTGTTGTAGTTATATGGAAGGCTTTCCCCGCTAAAATCTCGCTATAAGTATGGGGCGTTATAGTGGATTGTCTACCAGGAGTATGCATTTGGGTACATCCAAAACTATTATCGTGTGATCAGACCTTCAGGGGTTGAAGATGTTAGACATCCACTAGGTAGGTAATAGGTAGGTACAGCTGAGGATATAGCTAGGTGGAAATTCTATGCTCTAATAATTCAAATAGTGCCATTTAGCTTCAAAACATTCCAGATACTACTCCAGATATTAGAATTACTCCATACGCCTGCTTGTCTCTAGTAACCCTGGAACCCGTTCTTCTAATGAAATGTCTATAACACTCGCCACTCATGTCTATCTCCACCTGTATTCTATCTTTCGGGGACATCTTCGGTGCCATTCCATGAGAGCAACTTAATGACATAGTTATGTCCTTTCTGCGCCGCCCATAGTAATGCATTCCTCCCTTGGTTATCCGTAGCATCACGGTCGCAACCTGCCTCAAGTAAAAGTTCAACGCTCTTGCAATGGCCGTTTGCAGCTGCCCATGAGAGTGGGGTTCGCCCCTGATTGTCCGCGGCATCTGGCGCACTGCCTGCCTTAAGAAGATGGTAAACACTTATGGAGTGTCCCATCTCGGCTGCTCGTGATAGTGCCGTCCGCCCTTCGTTATCGGGCAAATCCGTTGTCTCCCCAAAATCAAACAACATCTGTCGTACAATTTCGTTATGACCTTCGCCAGCAGCGTAAGATAATGCAGATCGTCCATAGTTATCTCTGGCATACCTGTCGCTGTTTTTATTGAGCAGATATCTTACGACTGCCGTATGGCCATATCGAGCTGCCTGTATCAATGAGGTTTGACCATTGTTATCTGCAATATCGCCAATTCTTTTTCCCAAAAGTTTCTCAACGCAATCAGCTGAATGACACAAAGATGTTCGTTCACCTCCATCCGGCGAACCATGGTCAGTACTCGATGTCGATGGTGTTGGTGACGTTGATGACGCTGGCCTTAGAGTTATCTCTGGAAGATTGTCTACTAGAGGAGGCGTCAGGCGAGAATCGAGAGAGGGGTCACAGCGGTAATGAGCCTTCTGGTCCCTTAGAAACGTATCCTGAGCTCGAAATGTATATCTTTTGACGATCTTTTCGATATTCTCGTGAGTCAAACTCACGCGCCTGAACTCCAATGACGCCGCTAGGTAGGAAGACATATAACAGTCTATCAACGTAACATTTCGTGGGGAGATTTGCTGAACTAGCTTAAAGAATAGCAAATGTATGCCTTTCTTCGGATCCAATTTCAGGGTGAGGTTTGTCGGTTCCAAGAATGGAAGGTATTTCAGGAGACTCCCGTTATCTCCATTCATTGCAACGGGAATGATACTTTTGTTGCCATTCTCTTCAGAGGCTCGGATTTCGAGGAATGCAAGCTCAGTCAGCACATGGTGGAATCCGCAGTCGCGCTTCCAACATGTTATCACCTGTCTGATATGTTTCTGCAAGGCTTCCTCATCAAGTCCCTCCGCTCTAGCTTGCCTGTAGGCTGTCTTTATCGCATCTTGGTATTCACGTGCAAAACTGCTCTCGCAGTATATTTCTAGCGTTTGTGAGCCACACAATATGACTTTGTCCACATTGCTCCTAGGTGCTGCAGACCGTGGCAAGAGGCAGAATTGGTTGCATAAGATATCCCGAATGGCTTGATCAGCCGTAGGTCGCGGGGCATGGGCGAGGTCTAAATTCTTATCCGAATAGACACGAGCTCGAATAACCTTGAACCACTCGATGAGTAACTTTACAGAAGCAGCGTTTGCAATTCCGTTGCTTTCATTGTCGTGTGCGTAGACAATGAAGGCAGTAGGCTCATCGGCCTTGCAGAACAAGTCGTATCCAGTAAGTTGTCTCAGAAGCTGGTTGAAGATAATTTGTTGCGCTATTTGAATCAGTGTATTGTTAACTGGCCCAGCATATTTTTATTTAAGGGTAACCATACCTCCACTGAAAGAAATTGTCTTAGGACTGGATAGAAATGGCTTAGGATTCTTGTGAGAGAAAAACATCTTTAGCAGGATGTAGCTGAGAGTTGTTGCAGAATATGCCGAGCTTCAAAGCTGATCGAAAATGGGGATCTGGATGGCTAAGTTTATGCTTGGGGGGCAACGAGGAGTATTTCAAGTGACTCTTGTTATAGAAAATAAGAGGCTAGGTACGCAGCATAACCCTAGAAATAGGACTACGTCGTATTGCTTCGAGACCTCGCCGTGCCTGCGCCAATTATGAGGTCTCTGTCAAAATGGCCAAAATTAGTTACCTACCTACTAGCACAGCCCTAAACTCAACGGCATTGCTATATGGCGCTTACCTCACATGGAACTACATTATAGCCAGGAAGTGCTATAAGATATAGGACTAGTGAGATTCATTTTGGGAAAAATTGGTTTCAAATAAGGATACATATCGTACCAATAGGGAAGTTAGAATATATGTTTATATTAAGTTACCTTCAAATTACTGTAATGAGAATCTCACGTGTGTAACCAACATGATCGTATATATGGATTGAAGAGCGATGTCGCGGAATTGCCTCGGTAGGCGTGCGGGTGAACCTAACCTGGCCAATACGAACAGGGGTGAGGAGGCGTTCTCACGCTTTCACTCCTACCCAAATTGATTTTGTTACCGAGCTCCTGGGTACTGAGCCTCTTGTAGTCTTTCTCTAAAACCTGGCCTCAAGATTGCCATGTGCTAAGGATACTTCTATTTACCTACTAGGTAGGTAGTTGAAGAATAAGGCTTTCAACATGTACTCTCTCTAGTATAACAAGGGTATGTGTCTCCTCACATCACCCCCAATCGACTTCCATCTTGTCCCTGCCTACTTCTACGACTATCATGTGAAAGGGAGGGCAAATAGACACTCAGGATGATCTCCTTTATTGATGATACTCCTATACATAGGACATATGATCCCCTAACTACCGACTGGCAATGCTATAAAGACAATTCAGACCGGATCTTCAACACTTCTAGGACGGTTAGCAAAGGTCTCACCATAGAAATATGTTCGTCCATTTGCAAAAACTTTGCTTACTTCGGTGTCGAAAATGGAAACGAATGTTACTGCGACAATACGTTGCCCGATCATTCGCTTGTTACTGGCAGGCCCGTGTGTAATCAGACTTGCAACGGGAACCAGTCGGAATTGTGCGGTGGAACATGGTACATCGCTATTTACTCATCTTTACCTACGTCGTGAGTCTATATGAGCACTGGAAACTCACAGTTAAATACAAATAAACTAATGTTTCTATGCCCAATAATAACTAGTTCATCTACCCTCACTCAAAGTTCAGCTCCAACAGCCACAGCGACGCCTATCATTAATGAAGCCCAAACAACGCTGCAGAACTCTTCAGAGAAAGTCTCTTCACCTTTAGGAGCTATAGTAGGTGGCACGGCTGGAGGAATTGTTGGTTTGGTTCTTCTAGTCTCTCTTGTTTGGTATCTTCGAAAGCATAAAGGGGAACAACAGGCGGAACACAACAGCTCTGCCTCATCTATGTACACCATTTTCTCTGCCTGAAATTGGAATAAGAAGGAAGATCCAAGAAATCGGCAAGATTGATTGTCAGTACTGATATATTGTTTGTTATGCTAAAGCTGGAAGTATTCGATACATAGAGATATCAACTTATAAATCTGTCCAATTCACCAATAGCTAGCTCGCAGAAAGTCAGTCACATATTCATATCAAGATCTGGGAGCAATTGGACCAAGGTTAAACCCTTTAATCGTCTAATGTGTATGGGTATTACATACTGAGCTATCTCGATAGATGCTATTCAAAAGAGAGTGTCTAGTGGTCTGCCTCTTCTTAGAACAGCATGGAAGCGTGGCTGAGTGTGTGCGGGTGTGATAGATCATATATCACATACATGACCAGGGCTAGAATTTGGATGTATAGTGACTATATAAGACAGGGGTGGGTTGTGTTGTACAGGAAGATGACAGTAAGCTAGGTACAGTATACTTGACAATGCGGACCAATCGAGATATTTTGTTGATGGCACCCTTTTCAAGTGCCGTCATCAAGCTATTGTCGGTCAAGCGCCTTTCGGCCACTCAAAGCAACGTGCAAGTCTTAGGAGGGGTGGATCGTCCACAAGCACCTGCAATGATGCATTTTTATATACCTACCTATCCAACGTTTTAGTTACATATAGCAAGGAGAGTAGATACGAAGACACAAGTAGCAGTCAGGATGCTATGCGATATATTGGTTATGTAAGGATAGATAGTGATGAAAGGTATAAATCTGTTGGTCATGCACCATGTTGATAATATAGGTATAGCTAACATAGATAAATAGGTACAGAGGCATTTGTCGCTTAACTGGTATATTGTATTTAACCACTCAAACATCAATAGGACAAGGAGGTTCCTGCTCCAAGGATATCAGTGTCATTGAGGTCTTACCCATGTTGAATCTGGAATATACCGAGCCTTGTTAACCCCTATCGCAATATGCTGCCTCTGCAGCCGTCCCCTTCCCCTCGTACAAGGCACACTCCTAGGCGACCCCTCTGACAGAGTAGTAGTGAGAGCAGGAATGAATATTACACTTAAGACAAGTACATGGCAATGCCGAAACTGCTGACACACAATTGTCATGCCCCCAAATCCCACAATTCTCACAGTACTCTGACACCTCTTTGGTTTGCTCGTAACCAGAGATTTTGCATGTATGGATAATAAATGGCTGGCCCCAGTACTTCGTCTGTTCTTCGCAGCCAGTGGGTCAATCCAAGCGACCTCATGAGTTTGTTTCTTTTAATCGGCAGCGATGTTGTGCAGCAGGCAATCGCCCAGCTTGTTGGCTATGAACTGCATTTACCAGGGATGCGGCAATACGGTATCCCAATCACGCCAGTAGCCCTCTCTTTTGGCTGGGTAGCGTATGCCTTTTCCAACTTGGTCAACGTCGTGGGTGATATGAAGTTGTTGCCCACCGATTATCAGCCCTCCATCGTTGTAAACTGCGCAACCGGTTTTCAGAGGGGAAATAGATCCTGGATCTTGAACCGTCTTCTCTCGGACCACGAGATAAAATGCGACGCTCAGACCAGAAAGGATATTGAGACTAAGGGGGAAAAATTCACGCGAGATTCTATCAGAATTGACATCTTCCAACTTGAAAAAGACATCGGTCCAAGACTAGATTACGTGTGGTGGCTTGGCTGGGTCGCGATTATTATTCAACTCGGAGTAGCCATCATACCTTGGGTTTTATATGGTGACTATGGGACCCTTCTTGTTACCTTAGGCGGTAACTTGCTGATTGCGGTTACATGTGCTTTGCCGCAATGGAAAGAAGAGAAATGGCCAAACGCCAAAATGTTTAACGAAGGAGTCTTTTGTTTAACACGTGGCAACGGACACCCCTATATTATGGTCTTCGTCGGCGCTCCGGGATCGTGGGATATAGAGAAGTTAGCAACGGGGTATTCACCTCCTCGCAAGGAGACGCGTTGGGTGTCCTTTACCCTTGCAATATTGTGGACCTGTCTCCTTATAAGTCTGTCAGGACTTCAGGAGAACACTCTCTATTACATGTGCATTGGGGTCATTGGCATGCTTCATAACATCTTAGCAGCTGGTGCCACACGTAGCTCTAGCGCTTTAAATGTCTATATGACCAGTTACGCCCCCGTTGCAACTATTATCGGGAAGCGAGATCTTTACAAAGACGACCAAGATGCATACATTGATCCAGACGAGAGAACCAAAGAGTTGGAAGATATCGCTGAACAGGCATCCCACGGCGAAGGGGTTGCATCGAAGAATCGTGCAACGGCGACTATATCGACGAGAGCGTCGTCCTCGACATCGGAAGAACAGTGGCAAGAATCGAATCCGATCAGTAATGTGGAAAGAACTGAAGAGGGCCCAAGTGAACGCGTCGTTGGTGACGGCGTGCATGGAGCACTCATGGAACTAGAGAAATGGGTGCCAACCGCTGGACTTGCAATGGTGCAGATTTTCTTCCCCGGCGGGCTTAGATACAACGAAGCGGCAATCCGAGAGAGCGGCCACAAGAAGTTCTGGTCGACTGCTTATGCAACTAAATCCATCCGTAAAGTATCAGATGAGAAGAGAAGAAAGGAGAAAAGGGAGGAAGTATCGGTTCCTGTTTAGGTCACCAACCCCTGTACGAGTTGTGCGATGGGGGTAATAGATCAGAAAAAAAATGCAACTGGACAGGAAGTCAGGGGGATTCTATTTTCGTTCCCCGTATCACAGTAACACTTTGCCTTCGCTAATTATAACTTGAGCAAGGGTTACCGGGTGTAACAGTGTCTAGGTAACATTATCAGATTCTAATGCATCGGATACCGGGTGGATGAGGCTTGGTTCCTGACGTCGTTCTAACAGACCTCGTTTCTGGATGAGTGTATCCGGTCCATGGGTTAGAATGACTGAGTGAGATATGGGCTATTTTCTTTGGAAGAGGTTGTGTATGGTCCATATATGCTATGCCTTTTTAATGAATTAACGATCAGTCTGTCAGTTCAATCTCAATCTCAATCTCAATATCAGGAGAGCCTGCCTTTTTGGTTTTGGAATGCTAGTATTCAAATACTTGCACCTAAATCAACTTGTGGTGAATGCTCGGCGATCTCAAGTCAACGCGACGGGAAGCATCAATGGAACCTTTGGCATCTCACTTTCCGTAGTCTTCCTTGCCAATGCAGAACGCCGCAAAGACCCTCATGGACCCCAAGAACTCAACAGCGTACGCACGAAGGCTCCGATTCTTCATCCTCACCTGATGGTTCTAAAAACGCCGATAATTTCATAATATAACTCAGTCAGTAAGGTAAGGCCTACTACCAGATATTCGTGAGAAGAAACGAATTGCTTCTACACGACGCGAATTCGTTCCCACACGCCGCGCAGTTAAACGCGTCGGGGGTTTGGTGTGGCTGTGACTGGTGCGAAACCCTGCCCTTAAACAACCCCTGACAGATTGACGATGTGTGGAGTCTGTCAGCGTCAACTGTGAAAGGTCTTCACCAATACGCCCCGGCACCTTGGATCTACCCCGCCAAGATCCATGATGGATCAACCGACAACCACTGGGTGACATCGTTACATAATCATTCAGCTCACTCAGCTTCCACATATTAACACTAACACATCCATGAGCTGACGTTGGCAGGCTGGCAGGCAGAGCCTCGTTTCCCTCGTCACATCGCGACAACGACCTGCGCGAGACTCGTTGCTTCGAGATATGATACCAGGCGTCTCGAGGGACACTATCGAGTGCCTTTGGACCATTCAGATCGTATGCGCAAGTCTAATGGCTGTGGGAATCCTCCCATCAAGTCTGCAGAAAAATTGTTGTTTTTCTCAGGTACAATACAGCAAGCAGTACATAAACTTAGTACGTCTGCCCTAACTTTCTGCCTCAATCACCCTTGTATGATTACATCATACCCTCCATCTGATCTGCAGACTGCCAGAAAGATTGGATCCACACCTAATTCCCAACCAATAGGAACCTAAGGTTATCCTTGCACCAATGTAATCCACTGTGCACTGTGTCAATTCCTCCATTTTTTTCGGCAGATTTATTTTCGTCGTATTCGTAGATTCTACACTTCTACACTTTTACACTTCTACACCTTACATATCGCAACCTTGGAAATACACTACGACCAGGTTTCTATTCATCCTCGCTCACTATCTAGGCATCCCTATAGTTGAAAGCGCTATGGCGCCTGCTAAAGCTATTTTAGGAACTCCAGAGCTCTTGGACATGATCCTGCGCGAAGTGCCCGGTCGTGATCTATTGACCAGTTGCCAGCGCGTTTGTCGCTAATGGAAGGAGGCTATCACCCGCACCCCAATCCTGAGGCAACGCATTTTTTAGACTCTGCAGAAGTCTGCACCGGAAATAACCGCTACAACAAGAATCATCTGGCTGGATACTACATTCCCATGTTTTTTAGTGCCAGGTTCTCGGCCCCTGACACCTATATTCACACCCCGCCCAAGTGCTTCCTCACAACCAACACTGCCCACCTCTCCGGCGTAGACTAGTACTCTGCGTGGATTTCCCGCAGGCCTCAGCAGTGGCGGCAAATGCAAGTCGCACAGCCAATGATCCGACGTGTCCGATGGGAATTAGACCCTCCCCGATACGAACGCAAAATCTGGTCCACGGTAGTACCCAGCGCCGTCGCGGAGCTGGAATTCCCTAAGGGCCTACGCGTTGGCGAACTGTGGGACTTGGTCACCTCCCATGCCGGCTTGTACGAGCCCGTCTGGCCCTCCCTTGATGCTCCTGCCCCGCGCATGTGGCATCAAAAGGCAGATTTCCAGTGGATGTATGACCGACTAGCCGCCGCGGACGAATCCATGGCCTTGATCTTGAAGTATACCAGCGACAAGGGGTTGGAGGCAAAGGTTCTTGAAACCCTGAGAGGCTACTCTCCGGCCCCTTCCCTGTCCGTACTTCGTCCAGGTCCTCTCGGCTCGGGTATCCCTTGGGTTTTTACCAAAGTTTCTAGCCAAGATTTGTCTACTATGGACAAGATCTTTTACTAGTTAGGTAAATGCGCGCTGTAGCATGTCTTTTGGGGGGGGGAGGGCGTTGATTTCTGATTTCTCGTTCTATGGTATGACTATGGTATGACCTAATATGGCATATACCTTTTGAGGGCTCTGGGCAATTGATCGCTTGGGCCTCTTCATGCTGGATTTTTTTTTCAGAGTTTTTGGAGCTTTTTTTGGAATTTTCTGGACTCCATCCCCTGCCCCAGCCGAGGAAACCGGGAGCTCTTGCCGCCGGTGGAGGTCCGCCGTCGGACTTCCGACGGCGGACCAGGACGATAGCCGAGCACCTTTGCGTGGTGTCCCGGATAAGTAGTCCTCGTTTCGGTCGAGGACTGAATCGAGGATGAAACTAAGACACGGCTTATTGAAATTTGCTGTATTTTCTATATACTACAGTACGAATCTCTTCGTCGCCTAGGGATTTGATTCTTAATATACTTCTCCATCCTTAATCATTATGTAAATGAGTGTTTATATTTTGTCGACATTTGTTTGCGATGAAGTTAATTTCGATTTCCTGTGATAATGTTCATGTATCCATTTCGCTAGTTCAGTAAACGCCATACCCCATTGATGTTTTACTAAGCATTTTCCTACACGATTCGACTTATATAGATGCGACTCGTAATACGAGGGAGATTCATCTTCCCCTATGGATGTTTTCTCCGCAGGTATTGGACGAGGACCTGAAGATGTTCTTGCTTAAGAGATTGCTAGTTTACAGAGGTAGTAGTAGGGATCAGCTCTAGCTACCACACAACCCTTCAGTTAACAACTCCTAAGCGCGCACTCATTTTATGAGCGGATGTATATCATCTGCTCTATTGAACCGGACACCTTCTGCATAATTTGCCATCAACTTATTTGTTCTCTCTGAAATATTATCAGATGGACCATTATGCAACCTTTTATCTGCAGACCTGGGACGGATAGTTAGAATACAGTTCGAACCCTAGCTCTAAAGACAGTTCGCAGGAAGAAACTATTTTCTAAGACAGGGGCGAATATCAAACACATGATGTCACAATGCAAGAGGTTGACAAGATGCCTCATTGAGCGGTTGGCGTTCGGAATGCGGCAAGAGCAGTGAGAGTTGTGGATTAGACTACCTTCGATAGGAATATCTCTCGTGTTTAAACAAGGAGAGGACAGGTATATAGTAACTCTTACTTCGTATGATGATACACATATCGAAGGGAATGGTCCTACCATGTCCGCGTCCCAAACGGGATTAACTAGGACAGTCCATATGACATGAGATCGGCGGTGTAATGGGCAATAGGCTTCTTTACACTTTTACTGTGTAGGACTGTGCGCTTGCTGGCCCCTCCGGTACCTACTACTAATGCATTTTCCTTTCCCGCCATTTCAAAAGCTACCTAGTCACCTAAACATGGACGATATACAGCTATACTTCGACATATCAACTACGTAGAGGAACATCGGCACTTGATCGCTATTCTATGGATATGCAAGAGGCTGCGGAAAGCTCCACGCCACCGCGATATGACTGAGAACTTTTGGTGGAAGGCATCGAATAACCGTAGGTTATCTTCGTCGCTTCTCGCCGGGACATGCATATGATTTCCGACAATGGCATAGCCGATCAGGCCTCAAAGTCATGTCATTCGTGTCATGACGTCTAAACTTGTTATGGATTGTAGGGCAAACATCGCGTGTTACGAGATGGAGGACGGTTACTGTTCTAGATCTCCGAGACCCGTGTCTTTCCACAGATCAGTGCCTCGTGAATTGGCAAGTCAATGTCTCCGTCCCCCACGAGGGGTCCATGTTCATGTTCAACTCTTGACTATATTTTTTATATACTACTACAGTAACATGCCACCCATATCATCCTCGTGCGTACATACTGATCTGGTATGAAACGTACACAATTCTCTAGGTAGTTATACACAGTTCGTAACACCATCGGCATCTTCTACACGACCCATCGACATTCACCCATGCCAGAACCGCAGTTATGGCATTTCCGAATATGGGTTACCATGGTTATGCGCAACAATAGCCATTGGTTGATCCAATCCATACCCCCTGTCACACTTGACTCGTCAGCGACCCATTCTCTGTGATGGGGCAAAATGGTACCCATAAATGATAGCTGAATAGCCACACCGGTTAAGGGTGGTAAATAAAGAAACCCTCTAAGCAGGATCACAATCCGGTTGGGTTCATTGACCGTTGATGTCTGAATCTAGCTGAGACATATGTCTTAGATTGACGAGAGGGAGGATACGGTTATGCAGTCCCCGGGTTGTTGCGAAAGCTCAGAGACCTCATAGCCAGACATTGTGGCTGAAAAAATAAAGCTGTCAGGGGGGAACCATTCCTGGATCTGGAATGGATCGCAATATGACTGCCAAGCCGGAGATTTCATTGACTTACACGTACGTTATCCCTGTCAACACAGTAGTGATCTACACGTAAATCAATATCTCATTCTACCTTGGGCGTCCCTATTTGAAAGTATTTCCTTGGCATGTCCCCGTTACTACTCTCCTCGATGTTGTCGAACGCTCGAGTCCAGAAGAGCGTCCCGGACTCTTCCTTCCCACGCACGCATTCTACTACCACCTTACCACACTCCTTTCACGATGCCGACCCTAGATCTTAGCGAGTTGAACATCGTTGTTTCCGTTCTTGGTAAGCTGCGAAGAACTCGTTCAAGAAATATAGTAACTAATTATTTGATAAGGTGGATTTATAGTACTATATGGCCTGGTTGCCGTTAAATTAAAGGGGGTTTGGTATCTTGGGGAAGCATGTCAGTGCAACTATCCGGATAGCATTTTATACTCGCCTGCTAACTGCGCCGTGTGAATAGTACCGGCAGTCATTATTGGCATGATCTTGGGCCCTATAGCAGCCAAGTTTCTAGATGCCAAGCGATGGGGCTCAGCCGCTCCAGACCAACAAGATGCTATTACACTTGGCGTGATGCGGGTGATGATTGGTATTCAACTGTCAGTTCCCATGAGGCAATAGCACCGTCTAAGACATGCTCCCAAGACATGCTCCCAACGTCAAGGTAGCCAAGTTACTGACTAGGCTTCGGCCATCACAGGGTTATCGCTGGATATCAACTGCCCGCCAAGTATATCCACCTACGCTACAAAGAGTTGATAGTATGCCTCGTTCCCATTATGGCGATGATGTGGTTGGCGACGTCTGTTTGTGTGCTCTCGACAATTCCCAAGGTTTCGTTGCTGGCAACCCTTGTCATCGGAGCTTGCGTCACATCTACGGACCCGATCCTCTCGCAGGCAGTTGCAAAGGGGCCTTTCGCCGACAAGTATGTGTCTCGGCCTCTGCGAGAGATGATCTCGGCCGAGGCCGGCGCCAATGACGGTTTTGCTTCACCATTCCTCATGCTTGCCGTTAACCTCCTGCGCCTAACAGAGAATCGCCACCCGACTCTTGTAGAGCGTGGCAGAGGTGTCGGTGACGATACCGAAGATATTGGTGTCGCTTTAGGAAATTGGGCCATAGAAACTCTTATCTATATTGTTCTGTTGGCCACCGTGTATGGCGCAGTCACCGGCTATTGCGCGAGGATGGGAGTTCGATTCTCCCTGTCTCGGAGATGGATCGATACGGAAAGCTACCTATTGTTCCCAACAGCATTGGCTGTAAGATAAATCACTCCCCTTTCTTTTCCAAACCAAGCTAACCTTACGCAAAGCTTTTTATTGTTGGAACTTGCGGGGCCCTCGGCACTAGCGATCTGCTTGCTTGTTTTGTCGCGGGCTGTGCGCTGAACTGGGACGGTGAATTCCTGGCAGAGACGGAACGGCGCCACGATGAGGTCAACTCATGCATAGACGTCATTCTAAACTTCGGCGGCTTCATGTACGTGGGCATCGCGATACCATGGGAATCTTTCAACCAGCCTGATACTACTGGGATAACCTACCCTCGCCTGTTTGCTCTGGGCCTGCTAGTTCTACTCTTCCGCCGAGTCCCCGCCTTGCTTCTCACATACAAGATGATGCCTAATGTAGTTAAGGATTGGAAGGAGGCAGTATTCATGGGATACTTTGGCCCTATAGGTGTCGGAGCAGTGTACTATCTACAGCACACCAGACTCCTATTTCCCAAGGAAGACTCCGCTAGTGCGGGAGAACGTGCCTTACTCGATGCAATAACCCCAGGTTAGTACCACGAATTCAGTATAATCTCTATCTTGCTCCTAGCTAACTATCTCCCCAGTGGTATATTTTCTCGTATTATTTTCAATTGTGGTTCACGGGTTGTCCATCCCAATCCTGAGCGGGATATATGGATATTGTAATGTCCGGACAATCACAGAAGATGCAGTCGAGATTAAACGACGGAGCATATATATGCCTACTCCCCCGAACGCGTTTAGAGGCGACCAAGACACCTTCATAGTGTACAATCGGTTCTTCCGCCCCCTTGCCAATATGGGAACATTGTCAACCTCGCGGCACCGCAACTGTAGCGACAACGAGAGTATATCAACAGTAGGAGACGAAGACAAGAAACAGGAGCGGTCAGTTAGGATAAGCCACGTGGAGTCTAGTAATAGAGCAGGCGTTTGAGTCACTGCATGTTTTTTTATGTTATTTTCGATCTGTATAGGGAGGCTCTTGGAATTACACCACTGTCGGGAGGCGCAGTTGTATTGCACTCTTAAATGAAATTATGAGGCCAACCCGAAGTTACATTTTTCATGTAACCTGATTGGGAACTTTTCATTGTCCTATTTCATCGACTTCTATAAAGACGGTACAAATCATTCATCCGGAGTTATAATATCACATTGTCTTTCATTCGGCCTCATAATGATACCTAGCCCAGTATATAACCTAAGGCACGTCAAGGACCAAGAAACGTTTTTCAGAGTGTGGCGAGGATGTAGTAGATAGTGTTATATGTACACGGTGTTGCTTGTGTCGATATAGGTAGGCACGTAGTAGCTAGAAATAATTGTTTAACCTAGGAAATAATAGGTACCTATTGTACCCAAGATACCTGCGAATCGTTTCCTCAAATCAAACCCATTCCCCAAACCGATTCTGCTCTCCTAAGATACTACTTTCAGCTTGTATATCCGCGTTATAAATGAAATCTTGTACAAATCTTCTATCTCCACCTATCGTTAGCTCTTCCTGCCTTGAAGACGGCATGTTGTTGATCTGTACAGGAGACGAGAACTCAAGTCCATCCTGACATAGAATCACCAAGTTTCGGTAATTTAGCATATTGTCTACTTCGACGGCTAGACATCGTGCTATAATCTCTTTCAGTTGAAAATCGATGCCAGGCATATGCATCAACCTGGGAGGAACCACAGTCCTCACTTCTTCTTGGACAATGGCGTGTTCAGGAAACATTCTAATTAGTTGTCCGTTCGATAAGAGCCACCGTTGCGTCAGGAAATTGATGCCCTGCTCGTCATCCAAATTCAATGCAAACCTTGCCATAAACTAGAACATGTTAGCAGGTGGTTATGCCTCATCGTTGACAGAGCGACTACTAACGGCTCCTATGGCATGTAAGTTATGGTACGCTGTGTCGTCGTAACTCTCGCTTAATCGTCCTCTGCTGAAATCAGTTGCCTGTCGTCGTCGTTAGATACTAAGAGTACTCCATCAAAGAGTTTGAGGTATTTGACTCACTACGACAGCCGGAGCTGATCCGTGCTCCTCTGTATCCTCAGCAGGCTCTGAAAATCTAAATCTATGACTAATTCCGTCGTGTAGATTATTTGGTTCTATTATACCTAAGGCGTTACCCAATTGCGTACCTACTGCCTCTCGCCTTTGAGGTGCGTCCGGGTTAGCTCTTAAAGGGAACATGCATGCCAGATTCTGACGTGCTACTACAAAGAGTAAATAAGTTATATTAGTAAAGTTGTCAAATTCCATATTTGTATTGTTTTCGAGAATGGTTCCCAACGAGATGAATCGCGGTACTTACAGCAAAGAAATACACTCCATAATATGGTGTTCGGAATCCAACGGCGGGCTCTAGCAGCTCTCTCTCGTAGGCCCTTTAATGATCCATACGGAAGATATTCTGTTGCAAGAATAGGATGATCTTTATTGCGTCCCGTGCCTGATATATTGAGTCTGCTGTCTGATATCTTGATTACACGTGCAATGTGCTCGGATCCGCTGAGGTGCTGAAGACATAGGATTTCGTTCTCGAGCAGTTCAAGTCCACGTCGAGTGGTTGCAAACCTTACTGTAATCTTTCTCTTTATACGACCTTTACTATTGTGTTCATTAAAGATGATGCTACCACCATCTTATTTGCGACAATGTTAGCGTCTTAAGGAAAGCGATGTTGATAACAATATATAGGTATTAAGCAAGGAGCTTGGATTTCTATGTCAGACGGGAATGTACTTACGATAGCCAATTCTTTCCACACTGTCATATTTCAATCTAGGATTCTTCTTGAAGTAAAACTTGTTCTCCTTGACCAGGCGTTGCCATCCAGGTAAGTCGGGGCCGCTCATGGCGTTCAGAAAATTAAGAGATTACGGAGGGAATTCAATTGAGCTTCCGTGTGTTGGGGTTTAATTATCAGAGGCCTTGTAACATACAATTATACTTAGGTGTCATTGTAATAGTCGGTTTTGTCGATATTAGCTTTATTTATTATCTTTATTTGTAGTGACGATGGATCATGGAAGCCACTAGTATTAAGACAGCGAAGATCCGGATTCGGTTGAGATTGATAGCGTGTATGGATTAAAGGCTCTTTGTATCTGGCGTGAGTACTACCGTTATTATAATTTAACTCGTAATTTGGCAAGACAAAGCACATTAATGCTCATATAGTATATTCAGTGTTATATTGACGTTCTATACCCCGCATCTCTTCGAAATACCCAAGAAGTTCCGTCAACAAAGACTGTCTTGTACCCCAAAACGCCTTCCACAAATGGTAAAACAATCATTGGCGACACGAGAAAATGCGAGTTACGGTCCTCAACACATAATGCCAAGCGATCATAGATGGGACCTACACCGAATGGTGATTGATGTAATTTGATTTCCACTGCTGGAGGCTACATGGGTTAGCTACTACCCAGCAACTGGCATTAATACATACATGCATAGTACATTGTTGATTTATAAGAGATCAAGGCAATACTTACTCGTAATGTCTGCCGTGGAATAGTTTTGCACCACTTTTTCAAATACTCTGCCAGGAGCTCTAATGTCGGGCTATGGCTACACTGTATTTCAACTCTAGTCTTATCTAGACTGTACACAGAAAGATGATATGGTGGTTTGAGGAGCTGTTGGTCTGGGCGTGGTAGAACTTTGATATCTGGAAATACATCGAAAGGCCGATGCGGTTCAGTAGTGGCTGATTTGTAGTTTGTGTCCTCCGCGGACAGATCCGCCCAGTCATCGAGGGGCAATTTTCGGTCATCAAAACATTGGAGTAGTTTGATCTTGAATGACGGTTGCAAATCGATCGGTGATTGAATGGTTCCTCTGGGAAGACTTACGTCTAGCCGTATCTCTCTGCTAGACCAGACCACTTCCGCTTCTTGAGATACCTACTCCGATTTCCGTCAATATCAAGTAGGGAGTCTAAGTAGGCAAAGAACATCTCATGAAGTACCACTTACCCTTATGAAGAGTTTTAGGCAGCTACCACAGTGTTCTAGCAGTGTATCGGTCCATTCCGGATCGACTTCGCCGTCTAAAATCTCCCGCAGTCCGCCAAGGAATGCCTGGATACCGAACGTAACTGAAGGCACAAATGTAGACTTATCTGGATAGTCGTCATCAAGCTCGTTCAAGAGAAATTCCCATTCAACCATGATGACTACATCAATGCCTAGAAGTTGCTTTACGGCGGACCGTGCCGCCTGCACGGGAGCATTCTCATCTTCCCAGTGATCCCGAATTCCGTGCCTTACTCGGAGAGGTCTGCGATGTAATTAATTTCCGAGAAAACAAATATAAGATTAAAACTTACAACTTTGAAGGTGACATGACAATTGATGTTAAGTTGAATCCTCCACAACCTACTAGGCAGCTAGGTAGGCACCTAGATGGCAGTGAGGCAGTTTTATCTGCCATCGACATACCTACCGAGTGATCAGCTAACATATAGTGGCCTTGTCTTAGTCGGGCTATGCATGAGGCGATTCACAATCATGGAGGATAGGTTCTCAGCCCCTGAGTGGATTGTTACTAATGGCTTTTTCTAAGCGGGATGTGATTGGACACAGACGGGGAGAATATCAGTATTGGCCAATGAAATATGAGGACGCTCGCCCAATTTGGCAATTTTAAGCCTGGCTTAGTTTTATAGCCACTCCAGTTCCCCTGATTCTCCCCGCTGCCAAGCCTAGCTGAAAATTTAGTGACATTGATCGCCATCCATGGACCTACATGGTGCCTGGTCGACCCTGACACCACATGCCTTCTCTTATTCCAAATTCTTAAGATCTATATCCAGGATATTTCAATTATATCTACATAGATAATTAGGTATTTCACAGAATATTATTTAAACATGAACGGAAATTGGTCGCCTTTTCAATCATACCTACCTAATTAATAAAATGGATGTTATGGTTGCAGTTGGGAGGTACCGACGAGTCATTAACCTAGTAGTATAACAGGGGACGGATAGCGTACTTGGCTGACCGACTAGGTTAAGGACTCCTCTCCATATCGGAGTTGATCTAGGCACCCGAGGAAGTTGCTTGTTTGGAATGGCGTCAAAAGTCGTGTCTCGTATGCTAAAGTATCCCCTGCTCTACTCGGGATAGGTAATTCGATTTCCTAACTAATAGCTATACGTAGACGCTAGCCCGGGGGACATGTGGTTCATTCTCAGACTGTTCAGCTTATAGAAAATTCTCGGGGCTGAATGCAAGGTTGACAGGCCCTCCATGAGATATTCAGAAGAGTCAACATGCGATGACAAAAATCGTACGCTATCTACCGTTAGTATGCGTTAGCTCAAGGCACTCCATTCAATTGAACGAATGCCTAGGTAGTTGGTCTAATGCCAAGTTAAACACAGACTATGCTAGTATAGCTCACCACTATCAACAGATTGAGTAGAGATGGAATACAGCATTCCTCGAGTATTTAAAGACTCGTTCATCTCTGGAAGTTACTTGACAACCTGTTCCCCTAAGATTAACCAACAACACATTCATACCCACTACTGTATAAAACGACCCCTGAATCACTATTGTCATCTTCACAATGTCTCGACTTCCGCCGGTTGAAAAGCTACCCCTTGCTCTACGCAAGAATAGTGAGTTTAGGTAAAATCTCGGCATCTCACTATAAACGCTGACCTTGACAGTTCGCGATGCGTGGGAAAACAACAAGTCTGGATTGGAGCAACAAATCTCGGGTTCTCTTGGTGTCCCTTGGACCGTAGACATAAACCCAAACCAGTTATATGCCTATGCTGAAGATGGATACGCAAAGGAGTCTCTAGGTGACTGTATAGCCAGGTATGAATCGATCAAAGGAACGAATCCCATTTAAATACCTAGTTACTTACCTGCTCTTGCAAGCTATATCAATGGCGCAATATCTAAGCTCAAGGACTATGTCAGCGACGCAGGTGAAGAAGGCCTAAAGGAGCTGAACTCTATCTGCTATGCCCATACCATAACCATGGACTTAGACGATGCGAAACGCGTCACATACTGTGGCGCAGATATCCACGATGGCAAGCTTCGCATCTTGTTCGCACCTGGCTGCCTAGGAGCCAATATCGATGACGCACTCAGTCGCGAGGTCCTTCTCAAAGCTCTCAACGAGGCTCCCGCTCCAGCTGAAGCTGCGGTGACGTTGAGCTTTGCGGCACGGAAGGGGATTCGTGACGAGTACGAGGATAAGGCTGAAGAGATACGAGAGCAAATTGGAAAGATTTTAGAAAAGCCCGACATCAAATTGACGCCTAATTTTGAGGACACGTTCACGAAGTTACAGCAGGAAAGCAAGGCGGACAGCGGATTCCGATCTGATTGGGAGAGCAATCTAGGATCCTTTACTAGGTTTTACTGGGAGGGGTTGGCCAACCAACTGAAATCCCAGAAGTTTGACCAGGATGATATGCTACGCGAGGGCTTCCTTGAGGCAGTCGAAAAGGGTGAGATCGCCTTTCGTATCGTAGACAAGCTGAAGCATAAGTTGTCTTGTGAATGCGACATTGAAGACGGAGTGCTTTATCTACAGGTAAATCCCTACCCTTTTCTTACCTTTTTTAGGCGCCTCCTTGATACTAGATCCCAGATGTCAGTGAACAGGCGCTAACAAAGTAACAGTGTACCAGCAAAACCTGGGGAAGCAACATTGACGATGCTGCTGAGGGGCTATTAGATCTTCTATAGGTCGGATAAGTGGGTTTGTTGACTTGGGGTCGACGACAAGGAGTTCATGGTCTATACCCTTTTCAGAACATACAATGTATTACTCATGCTCCGTAGATACCAATAGGAATCCCATTACCACCGCCCTACGCCAAGGATACAACCTTTGCTTACATCAGACACCATTAAAAGCCACCTATCATATCATCATATCCAACACCGAGACATTGAAACATTCTATTCCTTGATGATAGGTTATTTTCCCTCACGCATGCGAAAGTTGAAGCTAGATTCAAAGACACCATAACACGAAGCTCGCAAGGAATACTACATAGGTACTACCTAGTAGATATGTATGGAGGGTAGTTACCAGGATACACGAGTGACCATCATTTCGAAGATCCGATCCGTACCTATTCGTAGTAAGGCTACAAGCCAGTCGCAATGTCTCTTACACGTGAAACATTGGCCGCCCGAAGCGCGCCAAATCATCTATCACACAGCCCACTTAGAAGCGGCAATAACAGTCATGTCACTGGAGGTTACACTAATTGATACAACACTTAAGATCGATCGATAGCTCTCAGCTACGCCGTATGCATTTTAACTCTGCAATGCTACTTACTAGGTACCTAGGTTCCCTTATTTGTAGTACAGGTTTCTGGGCTTTTAAATCTATAGTATATCACGCGGTTCTTTGAATGAGGCTCATGTACTGTAGTGGCATCGGATCGGTGAACGGATTCGTTGTCTCTCAGCCCCCACTGCCCCCATGCCAGAATCTGAATCATACGGCGTAAACCCTTTAAGGGCCACTCATGTCAAACAAGGCTCGCAATTGCCGTTATGCCATCGGCAGTCTATGGAACCATGTAGGCTGCTTCTTTGGGTCAAGTAACTATATAATTTCTTCACTTATACCGTCATATTGTCAAGTAATTGCTACCCATATTCGCGTCACATGTCGCCTCCTTTGCAATGACAAATCTTTGACTACTTTGATTGCGGCGAAAGAGCGATTCAAGCTTTTGAGTGGCTGGCTACAACCACACCTTTCGCCGGACTTGGATACCCAGCCCTCCGATACCATATGTTCAAGATATAAGTCAGTAGAGGACCTTCTCGATAACCATCCAACTATCAAGTCAGCTTGTCGAAACCCACCACTATGGATCAAATCGATTTTGAATCAACTACTATATCCCGTTGGTATGATCAGGGCAGATGGGATTGGGTAACTGGAAACGATATTTTTGTTAGTCGTCTAAACAGCAATGTACGACCAAGAACCCCTTCGATATAAGGCAGTCTATTAATGCTACTTACCTCATAGGTGGGAGGCCAGTTCGGTGAACATCCTTACTCTCAACTTAGCCTAGTGTACGTCGGCTCGCATAGGTACCTAAGGATCTCGGGATCCAAGACTAAACCAATCGTAGGACTCTTGAATCAAGACGGAACAACACCATAAGCATCACCCAAAACGACTTCAGGTGCCTTCTTCGGAAGTTTGAGATACCCGAATCTTCCGTAGTGCCCCTCTTCAACAAAGATGGTCGATATACTCATTCAGTTCAATATTATCGAGTTGGCGCTGAAAAGTATCCAAGTTCATTATGTAAGACTCCTCAATGTTCCTACGTACCAGTGTTGATGATCCTACTAAAGGTATCTCACTACAAACCCCATCTCTGGAGTTCGACAAAGACAGTTTACCAATAGATTCGTTCTCGTTACTGTTGCGAATATCGATGCAACGTAAATCTGCAGCATGCATTATCGTGGCAAGACAATCCCCTGGATCGAACAATCCTACTGCGGGGGATAAGATTGAGGATATACTACAACGCAACTACGACATGGTGGAGAACTGTCCTTTCCAAATCGTCAATCTACTTTTCGAACTATTGGACCGTCTCAACGAAAAGTATAGAAACGACCGAGAAAATGCCTTCTTCAAGTTGCGTACACATATGGACTTGTTCTGCAAGAGACCTCAAGCCCTCTATGATGAAGACGGTATGGCGGTTTTCGGAGTGACCCACGGCATGAATATCCTGCGTCGAAAACTCATACCTTTGGGTTATGCTTTGGACTTCGAAATGGCTGCATTGCGCTACATTCAGGATTTAAAGGAGGCGTACCGGGAGATTCCGAAGGATGGTAATAGACACCAATCTTCGCATCCTATGATGGACCCGTTCAACATAAAAGCTCAATATTTACAGACAGCTGCAGTATTGCGCCAGAAGAAACGAGAGGGACTCGAGAAATGGGCACAGCTCAATGTAGACATAGTAAGTGAATAGGTACTTGAGCGCGGCGGGATTTACTTACCTACCTACCTACCTACCTAGTAGTACTGACTAGGAGTAGCTTCGATGTAGTAACGCTCAGCACGATACCAAACTTATGCTTGACGATAGTATAGCCGTCAAGATGATATCCTTCGCCACTCTTATCTTTCTACCGGTCTCGGTTGTGGCAGTAAGTCTTCAACATCCAATATCCTGATCCTTGTTCGCGGTCACATCATTTAACATGGTCATCATACAGACGATATCTGGTAGCAATGCTTTCGATGTCGAAAACAGCAGCATCGGAAATGGTGTCAAGGTTTGGAACAACTGGTGGATCCTCGTAATCATCACCATATGCCTGACTGCTCTAGTCCTTGGCGGGGGACTTTTGTATTGGATGAGCAAGTGGTATAATGCAAGACACTTCACGGATTTGAAGCACAGGAAGGGACGTGACGCTTGCCCATTCGCTAAAATCGGAGAGATGGAAACGTGAGGGATAACTGAGAGATGGCTAAGGAGCATTAACTATGTAGATTGACCCAACGCATCCAGGTTTGGTAGGACAGGTTTGCCTAGGTTACCTTCAATATGAAAATGTGTATTGGGGGGAGGGGGGGGGGAAGCGACCAAGAATTTTATACCGTTGATATGGATGTCTGACAACACTAACCTAAGGACTACCTTCGTCTATCGAGTCTCGTTATTTCAGTCCAATACTCTGATACAGCAGCAGGTGCGTTCTTGCAGTATTACATGCATACTACCTACTTGGTAGTATCTAACTGTGCCTGCTTACACGTGTTACACCCCTGTTTTCATCCCATCCATGACACCCATCCATTGTACCTGACCTACTAGGTATGGATCTATAATTACTTAGGTTGTGTATCAACCTTAACCATCATAGATGCCTCCTCCTACCAGTACCTAGTATTCATTAGTGAAGCTATGTGATGTGGACCAATGAGATCTCACTTGCTCAAACTCTAGTAAGAGAGTTCTTGCCTGGAGTCAACAAGGTCGAATTGACTATTGCCGAAAACAGACTCGTCTAGGTTATCTGATATTGTTTGGCACCTACTCAAACAGATCGATCTACTCTCGTTTAGATTGTCCTTTGTTTATAGCGGCGGAAGGAGGTTTGCTACGTTTAACTTTGTTAATAGTAGGAACTCATCAGTAATGAAAGCATTGGCCTGACGATGATCAGCGTGACTCTCTTATCCATAACTGCGTAGGGGAAACAGCAATATGCCTAGTAGCATTATAGCATTGTAGTGCTGTAGCGCTGTAGATATCTTGAATTCACACATGGTCAATTTTCCACTCCACCTATATCTCAATTACCAGTACGTTTTTAAATGTTTTTTTATCTCTTCAGGTAGAAAACATTGCTTTTGTACTGCATGCATTCGCCAAACTCCTACCCTGCCAATCACAATACACATACATATTCTCAAGTCGATATTACCTTTGCTCACCCATCTTACTTTCGAGAACTATACTAACTCGCCCTTGATTATATCCTCTCTCTATTAATAGGGACTAAGATGGAACCTGCTCGCTCCGAGTCTGTTTTTAGCCAACTCGCTAATGCGAATGTTCCATGCAAAGGTCCCTCGGACCCCGAGTGGGCTATTTATTCGACACCTTACAATATCCGTCTCCGATTTACACCTGCAGTCATCGTGATCCCTAACACCTTCGAGGATATCCAAAAAGCCCTTGACTGTGCACGCCGTCATGGACTTAAAGTTCAAGCTCGGTCCGGTGGGCACTCGTACGCCTCTCATAGTATTGGGGGCGTAGACGGCGCGATGGTTATAGACATGAGGCGATTCCAATTTCACCTTACCGAAAGCGACCCCGTCGTGATTGACTGCGGAGTGCGACTAGGCAATCTAGCCAAGGCTATATACGTGGATTTCGATAGGAAGCGAGCTCTTCCCCACGGAACCTGCGCAGGAGTTGGTATAGGGGGCCATTTTACGCACGGCGGATTTGGTATGTTCTCCCGTGCCTGGGGTCTGGCGATGGATCGTATTGTGGGAATGCAGGTAATCCTTGCAGATGGCAGTAGCATGTATTGCAGTCAGGACAAGAACGCAGATCTCTTCTACGTAAGTTACCGAGTTCTATCGAGCCTGTACCGTATGTAAAACACCTTGGCTAACAGGAACACCAAATTAAGGCTATGAGAGGCGCGGCTGACTCGTTCGGGATTGTCAAGTCATTTTACCTTGACACAGTCCCAGCACCCGAGGCTGTGTTTCACTGGTCAATCAAGATCAATGATGCGACAAGGAGTATCAAAAGCGCCGTGAGGGCGCTGAGGCACATACAAGAGGTAGTGCACTCAGACGTCGTTGATCGGAATCTGGGACTACAGCTAAATGTATCCCACAACCACTTTTCCTTAGATGGAACCTACTTAGGATCCTTGGAGACCTTGGAAAAGAACATTCTACCAAGTTTAACAAGTGAGATTCCTGAGGAGAATGACACTCTTATCACACAACATGATTGGCTTGCATCAGTCAAAAGTCTCAACCAGAGTCAAGATATCGAGACTGACCCTTCAGCTGTTTACCAAGAACATGTCAATTTCTTCGCTAAGAGTGTTGTGGTACCCGAACCAGGATTTACTAAGAGAGCGGCGGAGACTTTCTTCTCGTACCTCCTTAATAAAGGGCCCCATCCTACCATCGGCTACTTCATCTTACTCGATTTGTACGGCGGCAGTGATAGTCAAATTAACGAGAAGGGTCTAGACTTCTCTGCGTTCGCCCACCGAAAATCATGCTGGGTCATCCAGATACACGGCTTCGCGAAAAACGACGAAGAGTTCCCGCAGGAAGGTATCGATTTCATCAATGGAGTGGCCGAATCCATCACGTCGAACCTGAAGGGTTGCGGCGCGTACTCCAACTACACCGATCCTAGCCTTACCCGAGAACAAGCGCATAAGCTGTATTTCGGGCAAACGAGCAGACTCCTCTGGATGATGAAGAAGAAATATGACCCCGGCAACCTTTTCGAGAACCCCCAGTCCATATTGGCGGATTAATAGCTATGTGCGGTCGGTGGAGGCATCTTTCGTGCTTCCTTTCAGTGAGGTGCTGGAGCACTTAGTCTGCAATCTTCTTTTAAGGATACAAAGGCTGTATTGATGACTTGACGGCGTGATGAAGAAGGAGTTAGGGGAATCAGCATAGTGCTTCGGAAGATATTTGCGTAGGCGTTAGGCTTGAGCTCTGTTGGGTATCGAGTATGGTTTCAGATGTGCTACCACTCGGACGCATCCGACTCTGAATACCTCCATAGGGCTTGTCTGATAAGGATAGGGATGCTTGACATCAGTCATCGATGATTTCTGAAATACATATAATCTACATAACGTGGTCTCTATGTGTATGAACCCTGGTATGACGTAGATATGTTATTGTTGACTCCATCTAGGATGATGTAATAATTTGTACCTGCATAAGTGCCTTATGTAATGCATTTTATGTGGATCCTCTGTGAAATGACCTCATTTGCCGAGGTTTTTTATCG
The DNA here is from genome assembly GCA_022497145.1 of Rostrohypoxylon terebratum. Taxonomy (NCBI): domain Eukaryota; kingdom Fungi; phylum Ascomycota; class Sordariomycetes; order Xylariales; family Hypoxylaceae; genus Rostrohypoxylon; species Rostrohypoxylon terebratum. The sequence goes on along the minus strand of MU385906.1, from coordinate 194,999 downwards.
ATAAAATCGTCGTCATCCCTCATCCCCCCAAACCCACAAGCTTACTACAATCTCGAAGGACAAGGCGACAATTCTTTACGCAGGCAACCATTTCACTCACCATTCTAACGTCGAGTCGCAATGATATGGAGTCCCAAAATCGCCTCCCTCGGCCCATGCGATCGCTGGAACGACCTATATCCTACCTCTCTCGAGCATTGATAGCTGCTTCATATCCTCTACGAGGCATCTACTACTTTCTACGTCATCCGGCATATTATCCGCTATTCGCCGGTCGATTGCTTCCGCTCTCTGTCATATCATTCCTAGTATATTTCATCCTCTTTACATTTGCATTTCTGCCTCAATATGCCTTCTTAGCCATATTCCACGGCTGGGGCGCGTGGATCAACGCGGTTGTTCTGGTTTTGGGCGAAGGTCTTGTCATTATTCAGGGCCTGTTTGAAGGCTTCTTTGTGGATGAATGTCGCGTGGATGTTTTCGATGTAGGTTTACTTTATATGAGATTACCTGTCCGATTCAGATTCTGTGTTGGTAGGAAAGTCTTTGGTTGTGATGTTGGTGCTGACAGTTACATACTAGGCGACTCTCTTAGATAACGGTCTCGATAGCCTCGTTGCGCCGCACCGACTCCTATTTCCTGATGCAGCTAACTCCGTCAAGAAACTCGGAAAGCCGACTAGCCCCGCTGTCTACCAACCGTGGAGTTTAGTCCAGATTGTCGAGCTGATCGTATTTCTACCCCTCAACCTCATCCCCTATGTTGGAACCCCGGCCTTCATCATAATTACCGGTGCTCGATTAGGGACATTTGCACATTATAGATGGTTCGATCTGAGAGGTTTGACAAAGAAGGAGCGCAAGAATGAGATCAGAAATAGAATGTGGGAGTACACGTGGTTTGGCACAATAGCAATGTTGCTCGAGCTCGTACCCATCCTATCTCTCTTCTTCCTATTAACTTCCACCTCAGGCGCCGCATTATGGACGATTAAGCTTGAGAAACAGGCGAGAGAACCATCTGTCCCTGTTGTCCCTGCTGCTCCTGCCACCGCTCCAGTCAATTCGCAGGAACATGACCCTGACGAGCCTCCGCCACCATATGTGTATAATCCCGTATGATTATGCAACGCCGGGTTGGATTGACAATTGACGAGATATACGTTTAGGCTTCTTTTCTCAGCATCAAGTGTTTGAGTTTGAGGTTTCTAAAACATTCTAGCAACTTGCTTCTCTGGTCGAATAGGACTTTATGAAGAACGCTATTCTTTTAGATTCACCGTACACAATGTATGTGCAGCATATAAACGCAAATCTACCAGAGCAAGTCCTTACCTACATGCTAGATTGCTGTATCACTTATATGCCCACGCGGAAGCAGCGGAGCCAGACATTGAAGATCAAATATTCATCACTTACCTACCTAATCTCTGCAGGAACATTCAGGTGAATAACGTACATATGTACTTGCTATTTATGACCAATGAGTCCACGTTAGCTCAAAATTTGCGGGCAAGTGCTTCGTCCTTCGGAATTTCCATCTGCAATGGACTTACCTCTCACTCACTCAAGGTCCTAGTGACTTTCTCAACCAAATTTACCTGGTAGACATCGAGTAATTCATCTTCTAACAAGATCTCAACCTGTTTCACACGCTCTCATCCACCTCCCCTCTTTCCTTAAATACTTAAGTCTTAAGATGGACACTAAACCTTATACAACAGCATCGACTTCATCATTGAGGGAGCTCTACTCAGGTTCTTACCTAAGAGATCCAAGAGTCATAAATAAGGTTTCGAGGATGGGAAGTGACGGCCACAAAGTCTATGGAACTATACTTGATCATGCAGCTGCTGCCGAGAAGAGGCAAATTCTTAAGCTTACTCACATTTTGGAAAGTGCTAGCTGTCATTTCCACGTCATTTTTGTACAACACAAACATCCATGGATGAGCTCGGAGTGTGACCTGCAAGTAGAAACCATCTTCTATCCTCACCTACCGTTTACAAGACAAACACTTTCTATCTGCGGGAAAGCATCGACAGAATGCGTTCTACGCACACATACCCATTGAAGATGACGTGTTGATATAGGGCGGATACTCGTTTCACACAACCTAACACGTTCTGAAGTCTCCCGACGGCAATACATGATCACGAATTCAACCATAATTGCCTCATAGAAACATCTGTGAGTTCCCGTCTATTGTCGAGATTTTACTTCTACAAGTACGACTTCACCCATAGATATCGTGTGAAGACATGGGAAGGAGCAGGAGAAAACAAACTTATAGAGTGGATATTCCATGGTAATAGACTCAACTTCGAAGGGTTTCAATTTCCTAATTGTGTATACTATGACACAATTACATGATGATAGCCCTGAATCCCCTGGGCACCTTCCAGTTACTCCACCAATCGTCAGAATTTCATCCAATGTTGGGCAGGAAAGCACAATAGACGCTGTGTTTCAGGGAAATTCCCCTCACCCTCTCACCCCCATCCCAATTCTCTCGACTTCTCACTTTTTTCCATCCCTTTCCAACCTCTCTCTATCTCTTCTCACCACCCTGCTTCTACCAACTATCGTCATTCATTAGCCGATATTTCACCCACCTATTCAGCATAATCTGGACTGCAGGTTATACCAACAATGCGAGTCAACGCCCTTCCGGGCGTCCTAGGGGCCCTTGGGCTCGTGGGATCTACCATGGCCCAACAGTATGGTAACGGGTGAGTGATTGGTTGATTGACCGATTATTAGACTAATTTACAAGTTCAATTGGCTCTATTCTATGACTCCCTTAGAAATACTGACATACCACTGCCAGACATTCAACCGCTGGTAGCGGTAGCGCAAGCGGGAGTGGGAGTGGGAGCGGAAATGGCAACGGCAACGGCAACGGTGGCAATGGGGCCGAAACCTGCCCTCTTCACGATACCACTACCGTTTCCGTCACTGTCACTCCTGCTGTTCTTCCCACCGTTGTCTCTACTGTCGTTTCTACTGTTGTATCTACCTTTGTTCCAGGATCTGGTCAAAACGGTGGATCTGGTCAAGGTGTCCCCGGTGGCTTTGGTTCAAGTTCTGGTGCTTTTCAACCATCTATGTCTCCAACCGTCTGGAACCCATCTAGAACACTCACTATTCCTTGCAGCACCGAGTCATCCGGCAATGTTCCCTGGTCTACTGACTTCCTCACCATTACTCTTCCTCCTGCCGGTGCGGCCGGTTCCTCAACTGCCCTTTTCACTTACACTATTGTGAGCCCTAACAATGGTTCGCCATCATCTGCCAATGTTCCTGGCAACAACGGCGGCGCTGGAGGGCAAAGCATCCATCCTACGGGTGCTTCGGCTAGTTACCCCGGTCCAGGTCCATTTGGAATCTCCTCTTCACCCACCCATTATCCTGTGACTGAAACCGTTCCCGCCGGAGGCAATGCAGGGAATGGGGGAAGCCCTCCCTTTGGTACCATCACAATCACAGCTCCCGGGTTATCACCTAGTGGTGCTGGTGCTGGTCAAGGTGGACAAAACGAACCAGAAAGTTCTGAGACTATTGTTGTTGTATGGCCCTCGGGAACCCCAGGGGGTTCTGCAGGATCAGGTTCAGGTGCGGGCTCGGGTTCAAGCTCAGGCGCAGGCACAGGCTCTCAGGGCGGCGGACCTAATGGGGGATCAAGCGGTGGTCCTAACGGCAGTTCAAACGGTGGCTCGAATGGAGGTTCGAACGGTGGCCCAGGTGGCACAGGGAACCCTCAGACAGCCGGTACCACAACTCCATGCGAATCTACAGCCACCCTCGGTGGTCCAGGCGGCCAAGGAATTTCCGAGGTCACTATTTGGCCCGCACCATCACAAACCGGTAGCGGTCCTGGAGGCGCTGGTCAAGGAGGCCCAGGTGGACAGGGTGCCCCTCAGACAATCACATTGACTGCACCAGCTGCTACTGGACCTGGAGGGTCGGGAGGCTCAGGCCCCGGAGGCCCCGGAGGTGCTGGAAGTCCTGGTAGTCAAACCGGACTTCAGACCATCACTGTGACTGCACCAAATGGGTCGCCAAGCAACCCTGCCGGTGGCTCTGGAAGCTCCGGGAATCCTGAAGGCTCTGGTAGTGGAAGCTCTACAAATGGATCCTCAGGAAGTGGATCTTGTGGGAACGGATCTCCTGGGAATGGTGGCGCTGGTGGACAAGGTAACCCTCAGACTATCACTATAACTGCTCCGGGAGGCTCGTCCAACCCCGAGTCTTCGCCATGCCCAGAGGGGAGCGAGTCCGGGAACAACCCCGCGAGCGGTACTGGTGGTGCTGGTGCACAGGGTCTTCCTGGGACAATTACTGTGACGGCGCCAGAGGGTTCTGCAAGCAACCCTGCTGGAGGTGCTGGAGGTGCTGGAGGTTCCGGAGGATCTGGCCAGGGAGGTCCTGGTAACGGGGGTTCTGGCAATGGTGGTCCCGGTAGTGGAAGTCCTGGGGGGTCACCAGGTAATAGTCCCGTTTATACCGTCACTCTGACAGCGCCAGGTGGCTCGCCAAGCAACTCCAACAATAACCCAAATAATTTTCCCTGCACAGAGGAACCTACCACTCTTGTTCTTACTGTCACCGGTACGGGCATCACTCCCGGTGTCCCTGAGACGATCACTTTCACAGCTCCAGGTGCATACCCAAGCAACTCTGTAGGTGGGTCTGGACCCGGCGGAGCCGGAGGCCCCGGTGGACAGGGCGTCCCCCATACCTTGACTGTGACAGCACCAGGACAGGCGGCAGGCAACGGCGCAGGAGCAGGAGGTGCGGGGGGTGCAGGAGGTAAGATTATCATTTATTGTGTTAATAGAATATCACACTAACAGCTCAGGTCCTTCGAACATCTCAGGCGGCTCAGGTGCAGGTGGTGCAGGTGGTCAAGGTGTCCCTCAGACGGTCACAGTAGGTGGACCAGGCGCTTCGGTGGGCAATCCCGGAGGCGCACAAGGTCAAGGAGCAACGCCATGCCCCGAAAACGGCTCGGGTTCAGCTTCAGGTTCATATCCCGGTACTGTCACTGTCACTGGCGTCAACAACGGACCAAGCGGAGCCAATGGAGGTAGTGGTTCCTTACCAACTGCGGTCACTATCACTGTTCTTGGAAACCCATCTGGGGTACCTGGAAGCAATGGGGGCGGTAATGGTGGTAACGGAGGTTCCAATGGTGGTCCCAATGGAAGTGGCAGCGGCAGCGGCAGCGGGAATGGCAATGGTAATGGCAATGGGGGCAGCGGAGGTCAGCCACCCTCACACACCGTCTCTGCTGGGGGATTGCCAGAGGCGCCCAACAATGGCGGCAATGGTGGGCAAGGAGGAAACAACGGAGGCAACGGAGGCAATGGAGGCAACAATGGTGGCAATGGTCCTAACAATGGAGGTGGTGCCGCTGAGCCAACCGTTACGGTTTATATCCCTCAAGGCGGATCAGCAGGACCTAATGGCGGTGCAGGAGGACAAGGTCTCTCGTCACCGAACGGCGCTGGCCAAGGTGCCGCCACTCCAGGTGGATACGGGGGAAACCCTGCCGGACAGCAGTCCGTAGGCTCTGGCTCTGGATCCGCCGTAGCACCTGGTCAAGGATCTGGTCAAGGAGCTGGGTCTGGTTCTGGTGCTGGTGCTGGCCAAGGTCAAGGCAGCGGCTCCGGGGCGGGAATTCTCACCGACTCTCCTCCCGCTGGTGGATACGGAGGTATGCACCCAACACCTCAATCTGGGGCTGGTGTTGGCGCTGGACAAGGCCTCCCAACACACACTGTGACTATTGTCACTCCAACTGCAACAGGTATGAATAGGCCAACTATCCATTAGTTGAAAGTCACAACTAACTCTTATGTCATGTAGTGGCTCAGCTCCAAAGCGGCTCAACGCCATGCGATCAGTCGGGAGCTCTACCAACTGGCGGCGTTCCAAGCAGTGGATGGAGTGTAACTCCCACCGAGCCTCAAATCTCTCTTTCGCCTATGCCTAGTTTCCCAGCACCGGTTTCCCCAGCACAGGCGGAGACGCCTGCTGCAGCTCTATCTCAATATTCCACTGGGTCCGTGGGATGTGTATCCATGACCACACTAACTATGGCATCACGGACCTTTTCCTGGTGTGCCCAAGTCGCAACAGCTGGGACAGGACCGGATGCCACATCGACTCCTTCCGGGGAATACGCCTTCTCTGCTCGAGACAACATCGAACTGCCTGGTCCATCCACCTGGTCAACAGTCCTACGATCACCCAATTCAATTTCTCAATCCCAATCGTCCACTAGTAGTGAGAGTCCCTCACCATCTGCTTGTGGCAACCGAGCGGACGTGGGTGACTTCACATTCAATGTAAGCAATGGAGATCATGTCACCAACGGTCTTGACGTACGCGACAACTAACTTTATCGCTAGTTCGATGACCTTCCACCTCTTGGATCGGGTTCGGACCCCAATGTCGGGCCAATGCCCTTGTTCAGCCCATACCACCGGTTCTACTTCTCTCCCGGATTCGCTGTTCTTCCACCACCTCCCCCGCCATATGACCCTTCTTCCGGAAACCTGATGATCCAGTTTACACCTCCACCCCTGTCTAACGTATCTAATCCTGATGCGCCAGCACAGATCAGTGTCGGACCCCAGACGTCTTCAGACTGTTTCCCATTCAACTTCAACGGTTTCAGCCTTGGTTGCAACTCTACAGACTCCCCATGCATTTTTAACTTTACGGGAATGCGTTACGATCCGGCAGCTCAGCGAGAGACGGAAGCCGTCTTGTATACAATGGAGGTTCCAGCGTGCCCTTCGTTGAGCCACTGCAAACTTCTCCCAGTCAAGTTCACGGGCTTCGAGCGATTGACATCACTCCTCATCAGCTTGAAGGTGGATGGCAAGCCCAAGACCTGGTGGGCAGACGACCTGGCTCTCGGCTGGTCCGACAATCAGTGCGAGAAGGCTGTGTGCCGATCCAAAGTGCGCGACTCTGTTAGCAAGCGTGACGGCACTTCACACATCCGGCGGGCGTTATCGAGGCCATTGGACTTCGCATTGTTCCGTGGTTGAAATACAGGGCTAGCATGCCGTAGGTGGGAATCGCGTTGCTGAGTATCTGACCTAATTTGCTAGTTGTCGAGAAGTTTGCTTGAGATGTAATAAGATGCCCATTATAGAAGGGGTTATTGCCTCTGTTTACGGGATAATAGGTATATGGGAGGAGACTGAAGAGATGAAGTCCAACATGATGGCAATTTTTTGGTCGATCGTCTGTCCTAATGTACCATTACGACTTAATTACTGTACGAGATCGCAGAAATGTCACTAGGTGTATTTGCCTAGAGAGCAATTCAAAACTTCTGTCCCACGTGTTTCGATCTCACGATACAAATCTGCTCCTTGCTTTACAATGGCAAATGAACCCGGCGTAGGATGGAACAAATCCCATCTAGTTACCTAGGTCCTAGGTTTGAACCGAATAACCGAGTTGCCAGCGATATCGGAGCAAATAAATACCTGCAAAGGCATTTATTGATGAAGTTCTACATGATATATGTAATATGAGTACTAGTTTTGATCAACAAAGAGATGTCCATAGTAATGACCAGGTAAAATCCGAATTAGACATTCTCCAGATATTATTGTGCCTACCCATAAGTAGCTAGGCAGCTAGGGAATTGGAGCCTCCTATCCAGCGGGATCCCATTCCATTCGTCAAAGTCTTTGCCAAAAACAACCTGGGAAATACGGGTTCGGTTGGGCGCCCCACATCCGTTTGTGGGTTTCGGTTTCGGGAATAGCACGCCGTTGGTAGATGGGGGGTTGAGAATTATCCTCATGGCTCATTTCCGCGGAAATATAACATGTAGAGCTAGGACTAGGTAGACTACCAGGTAATTACATGTTATATGAGCACCTCATAGGGAGGCGAAAGAAACGTGTAAATCCATCGCTGACAAAACACGTTAGTCTAGGATGAAAGATGCCCCGGATTACAGATTCAAATATGTACCTACTAATGATCTGATCTATGGTTGATTGGGTTACATAGAGGTCAATTCAAATCCCTTAGCCAGAGTTACATTGGACGAAGAGATGGGTGATAATAAAGCGTGCTTCCCGCTCCTATGATTTCCACACCGGCCGATGTGATGGAAGAGAACATGACCAGTGGTTATATGTTGTATAACTGTAAGATACCATACTTGCGCCCTTTTGTCTACATGAATATTATATCAATATATTTTGACATATTTTGACAACCGTACAAACACCGACATCTTGTCCCCGCTTTATCGCCATTGGATCTGTATATTACCTAGGTAGGAAGGCGAGATTCCCGCTCGCGCTGCGAGTAGCCCGATAGCCGACGGGTATAGACCAGGGGGGGAGGAATGAAATTGGAATATGTAAAATGTAACGAGATTTTTTTTTGGTTTTCTCAGAGGATCTGGATCTAATAAACCGATCGTCACAAGATTTTGACGTCTTTTTGACTCATTGATAGTTAGTTCCCGTCTCCCCCATGCGAGTTGTGGATATGAGCTAAAGTCCTAACAAAGCTTGTGAAAAGAAACCCCCTGATAAATATCCGAGGACGGCTTTGCGGGTCTCATCGCATTGACTCACCTAGGCGTTTTTTGTTTTTTCGTTACTAATTGAAAAAGTTAGTTGTTGTTTATAATTCGGATCAAGAGAAACAAAGAACGAAAGATTAAAAAAAAGAAAACAAATTGAATCGAGATTCATACTACTTAATTGGTTGATTTGGAGACCAATTGGGTTCTAGACGGAATGCCGTCTTCTATCTCGTCCACCGATGGTGATGGCGAGCTTCCAATAGACATAGAGAAGCAAGATGACCATATCCGCCCTCACGACCAGTGTGAGAACGGGTGCCCAAGTCGACGGAAAGATGAAGAACAAACGGAAAGAAGTCCGGCCGAGGTGGCGGAGGATTGGCAAATACCACCGGAACCCAATCTCAACACAGAAGCCGAGGGCGTGACTGGAGCATTGAACCGGGTTCTGAGTAGGATATCGACAAAATCGAGCTGGAACCCCGGGCCGCCGCCGGACGGAGGCCGGGTTGCTTGGACAGCCTGTAAGCTTCCCTTCCTCACCAATATGCTAGAAACCTCTACTCATGATAACGAATGAAATAGGCTTATGCGGACACTTGGCCATTATGAACACATGGGGATTCATCAACTCTTTCGGCGTCTTCCAAACGTACTATGTCTCGACCCTAGGGCGCGCCCAGTCAGACATATCCTGGATCGGCTCGATCCAGGTCTTCCTAACCTTCTTCATCGGGACCTTCACGGGGCGTATGACAGACGCAGGCTTCTTCCGCCCGGTCCTGATCGTAGGAACGGCGTTCATGACCTTAGGCATCTTCACGACCTCCGCGGCGACGCAGTACTGGCAGCTCATCCTGTCGCAAGGAATCTGCATGGGCCTCGGCTCGGGATTTATCTTTTGCCCCGCGATCAGCACGGTATCGACGTACTTCAACAAGAAGCGCTCCCTGGCCATCGGCATCGTAGCCTGCGGCTCCGTCACCGGCGGGCTCGTGTTCCCCGCCATGGCGCGGCAGCTGCTGCCCTCGGTGGGCTTCGGCTGGGCCGTGCGCGCCATCGGCTTCGTGCAGCTGGGCACGCTCTGCTTCACGATCCTATTCATGAAATCGCGGCTGCCGCCGCGGCGCGCGGGCTCGCTCGTCGAGTGGCCGGCCTTCCGGGAGCTCGAGTACACGTTCTACGCGGTGGGCATGTTCTTCAACTTCTGGGGCGTGTACTTCGGGTTCTACTACCTGGCGGCGTTCAGCCGGTCGGCGTCGATCGCGCCCTCGCTCAGCTACACCGACTCGCTGAACCTGCTGCTCGTGCTGAACGGCATCGGCATCGTGGGACGCCTGCTGCCGAACTACCTGGCCGATAAGGTCGGCCCGCTCAACGTCATGATCCCGACGTGTCTCGCGTGCGGCGCTTGCCTGCTCGCTTGGATGGCCGTGCAGACGCCGGCGCAGCTGTACGGCTGGACTTGCGTGTACGGGATCGCGGCTGGCTCGCTGCAGAGCCTTTTCCCGGCGGGCCTGAGCAGCCTGACGACGGATCTGAGGAAGCAAGGAACGCGCATGGGCATGGTGTTTACGATTGTGAGTTTTGCCGTGCTGACCGGGAACCCGATCGCCGGGGCTATCATCGGGGCCATGGATGGGAAGTACTTTGGCGCGCAGGGGTTCACTGGGGCGTGCTTGATCGTGGGGATGGGGTTTTTGAGCGCGGCGAGGGTGGCTAGAATGAGGAAGACTGGGGAGGGGTGGAGGGTCAAGATTTAGGGTTAGTTAGTGAGGTTGAGTTTGTTTCGGGGAGGTTTTTCGGGGGATATTGATACATATATATTGTGGGATATTATGTTGTTGGAGGGGATGAGATTGGACTTGAAAAGGGGAATAGCATGATGTGACGAGCACATGAGAAAGCAACAGATCTATGGGACACGGGGAGTGCAAATACCCAGGCTCACAAGCACAAGCGCATAAATGGTAATAGATAGTATTCATCTTGGAAAGACACCCATCTTGAATGTGGAATTATCCAGACTTAAACAGGAATTGATGAGTGAGTGCAGTGTTAACAAGAGATGTTGATTGCAACATCGGGAGAGAAGATCGCGTCATTTGATATAGATAAGATGGTAGTATTAGACATACATAAATGAAGTTACCTAACTACTATGGATCCGTTAGGTAAGTCTTGGTTTTGTTCCTTGGTTGCTAGAGGGTCTCTGGTGAGGCTAAAGAAGTACTAAGTATAGTCGAAGGCATGTAGAATCAATGTCGCAAATGATATAAAGAGATTTCGGTAGTGATAGGTGAAAGAAGTTAGCAAAAGCTTAACTAGGTAAATTTAAAGACGTGTGTTGATGTTTCTTAGATCACGGCGGCCTAGTTGTGGATAGCTGTAGATAAATGGCCACTTCAAGTGGTAACTACCACGAGGATGGGGTTAGGGTTAGGGTTGAGCTGAACACTATGAGCAGCGAGGATTAAAGACGGAAAAGAGGGTAGTAGTTGAGAGACAAAATTACGATACGTCTAGCAATCACATTCGATTTTTTCAGTCTCATAATTTTTCCACCAGTGTGCATTATTCTCAATCTAAAACGATCATATCTTTGCGAGAACGAGACAGGGTGGGCGACGATGTATCGAGCCCGATCATAGCGACTGGTGCGAGACAGGCCACTCTCATTGCCTACATTCTTTGCACTGTTTATTAGTGCCCGTACCTAAACCTGCGCATATTCGTAGATCTCTAAGAACCTATCTCGAATCTTTTTTCCGAAATCATTCCAGCTCCTCAAAGGTCTTTCATATCGAAGAATCTCTGCTTCTTGGTCAACTTGCGCGGAGGAGCAGAACCCGACGAGTTTCCTCCAGAGCCTCGAGTATGGTCGGGCTCGGCACTAGGAGCACGCCGCTTCTGCAAGGGCTGGTCGCCTACTCGTACATAGGTGCAGTGATACTCGAACTCGTCCTCGAATTGCGGGTCATTGATATCACCGAGAGCAATTTCGATGTAAGGTCGAGGCGGGATGGCGTTGGAGTCGATCAGGAAGGACTGCTTGGGATCGTGCATCCCCTGCTTAACCAGATCCATATCCCCAGTCACACGGCCGATGTGACAATACATCATGTATGCCCACCAACGACGTTTGCCTTCATCGATGTTATGACCGTTTCGGAGGAAACAATTAAATGCATCCATCTGGTCTTTGGTAGCCGCCATATCTTCTCTGATGTCGATGGCTTTTTGCTCTCCGACAACCATAGTGACCTCGTCTAAAGGCTCGTCAGGCACTGGCAAAGCGAGCGGGCGTAGGCCGATGGGTTCCCAACATCTCATGAGACTATAGGCCTTGCAAACATCTGCGTAGGTGGACGAAGAGAGCCAATCGATGATCTTGGTGGTTTTCTTGAGCAGACTACCACCTGATTCATAAGCCAGTTTTTTCCACTGAGGGGGAGCGGCCCATTGCTCCCAATCATTCAATCGACCAGAGACATCGTAGACGTGAAGAGCGGGAAATTTGTCCAGATATCGGAGCGAGCGTCCGGTGGTGTAATCCTGGCCCCAGATCTTCAGGACGCGAAGAACGGGGAAAGGCTTCTCGGCCCAGCCTCGGAGGATGTTGTCGCTGGCACGAGCAGGGAAGCCGTTGTATAGACCAGCTGGCTGTATGATCTCGAGGACACCCAAATTCTTCAGGTCCGTCAAAAGCAGGAGCTCGTGAGTCGGGAAACGGAGACCCTTGCCGCCAATGGTAAGGTGGACGATGAAGTCCGAAGGTCTGTTCTGAAGCGGCTTTAAGATGGTACGAAGAGGGCCGGTCAGCTCCTTTATCACCTGCTGGTATCGGTACACATCCTTAGGCACCTTCGTCTCCACGTCGGTGGATCGCTGGTTGATGCAGGTGGCACGAGACAAGAACATGAATGCACGCAGAGGCATTAATCTAATAAATGAATCATCAGCAATTGAGACGGTTCAATAGAGGTGCGAAAGCTTACAGGTAATCCTCGCCCAACTGTTTCCAGATGGGAAGGAGAAGGTGAGGCGGGACGTCGTCAAGGTCATGGTCATGCTCCAAAAGGTTGATGTTATTCACGATAACCGTGGTACACATCTCAACGAGACTGCGTGGACCTTTAACGGGGCCCTTAGATGATGGGGATACTGCCAACGGGGGAGCTGTATATTCCACACCTTTATATTCCCAACCGGTCCCGTCTTCAGCCTGTGTGGCGTTGGATTCCGTCCATTCTCGATATGTTTGGCCAGTGTTGGGGTCATAACGATGCGAAGCATTGGATGAGGGAAGAGTGGAGAAATTTCGTTGAAGTCCCGAGCGATCCATGGTTGTGTTTAGGAAAAGGATCAAGGTGGGAAAAGTCTCGTTGCGCGTCACGGTTTGCGTGGCCGCGAGAGGCGGCGGTGGCGAGGAAGAGAAGTAGAGTCAAGATTGCCCGCAAGTGATTCGGCTGTAAATAAAAACCAGAATCCTGGTCGGAGTCTTAGATCCCCACCCTACCCGTAGGTCGATGAATGACACCAAGGTGGGAAGATGGGGTTTGCGGTTGATGATGGTGATGAAAAAAATGCCCAGTTATTAGAAAAGTCGGAGATGAAGGTTTCTTTTGGGAAGAAGAGAAGAGGGAGAACATTTTACGCAGAAACTTAGGTTAGGGACCCGAAAAATATATACAGCTAGCAATCAAATTTGATCTACATGAAGGGCGACATCGTCATCACGACGCCTCACAACATGGGCTTCAGGTCTTGCGCAACGCGGAAGGGAGCCTCAGTCTTGCTCTTTATCTCATCCACCGTTACCCCGTCTGCGATCTCGATCAACGTGAGACCGTGAGCAAAATCTACATCAAAAACACCCTTCAAAGAACATGTTAGCAAATATAAAGGACAACGACTCATATGGAGATTCATGGAGATATTACATACCAGCTCTGTGATAATCCTCGAGACGCAGGCTCGGCCTGTTAAGGGGAAAGCACACTGCTTGACGATCTTGGGGTTGCCCTTCTTGTCTGTATGTTCCATCGTGATAACAACCTTTGTTGAACTCGGGTTGCTGACCAAATCCATCGCTCCGCCAAAACCCTTGACTTTTCCAGGTAACATCCAATTTGCAAGGTCACCTGTAGCACTGACTTGCATTGCTCCAAGAATCGTGAGGTTGATACGACCACTCCGGATCATACCGAAGCTCTCTTCGCTGCCGAATACTGCGGCACCCGGCTTCAGAGTAACGGTCTCTTTTCCGGCATTGATCAAGTCGGCATCCTCCTCGCCTTGCCGGGGGTAGGGTCCAAGACCTAAGATACCGTTTTCAGATTGCAATTGGACCTCAACCTCGGGGCCAACGAATCCAGGGGCAAGCATGGGCATTCCGATACCCAGGTTAGCATACATGCCGTTCTTGAACTCCTTGGCTGCTCGGCGGACAATCCGTTCTCTCTTGGCTGCCGTGTCACCCGAACCCAGCGCCTTCTTCGCGTCCGCATCGCCGTCGTCCTTTGCCCACGTGAACTTTTCGATATTCTTCTCGGCGGTGCTTTGGATAACCCTCTTCACATAGATACCTGGCAAGTGAATCGCTTCGGGCGATATCTCACCAGGTTCAACGATGTGTTCCGCTTCAACAATAGTCGTCTTAGCGTTTCGGCCCATGGCACCGTTGAAATTGTTAGCAGCGAGACGGAACTGGCAGTTTCCAAGCTTATCCGCCTTGTAAGCCTTGACGAAGGCATAGTCTCCGGCAATGGCGTGCTCGAGGAGATATGATTTGCCATTGAAGACCTTGACATCCTTCGGGTAGGAGAAGACATCAGGAGTTCCATCTTTCTTGTTCTTCAGAGGGAGTTCACCGGTTTGCACGACAGTGCCGAAAGCAGCGGGGGTATAGAAAGCCGGAATGCCTTTGCCGCCAGCAGCACAGCGTTCGGCTAAAGTTCCTTGAGGTGTAAGCTCTAACTCGACTTCGCCTGTTAGATACATGGTTTCGAAAGTCTTGTTCTCGCCGATGTAGCTAGCGATCATCTTCTTAATCTGCTTTGTCTTCAACAGCTGACCCAAGCCAGAGGAATCGGTGCCGGCATTGTTGGAAACGGCGGTAATGCCTGTAATTTCAGGCTTCTTGATAACCTCATTAATCAAGGTGTCAGGAACACCGCAGAGACCGAAACCACCACATAGTAGAGTTGAATTTGGCTTCATATCCTTCAATGCCTCGGCGGCAGACGGATATACCTTGTTAATCTCGGCACGCCTAGACGTTGCTGAGAAGGTCCTTGCGAGTATCCTAGCATGCTATAATATGCGATGAGAATTAATAGCTGAATTGGGTTATTATCTACCTACATTTGAGCCATATCGAGAATAGGCCCTCAATGTTCTCATACACAATGTTGCTGACGACATGACGATGAACAATTTATAAGTTCGAGACTCTGGAGTGGTGACTTGGGGGAAATTGGAGACTTTTTAAGAATTTAAGTTCCTTTGGAAAGAAGCATACTAATAACTAATACTAAGTAATGCTAGAAAGAGATCTACATTGGATTTTACTTCAGCTATTACAAAAGGAAAAAAGGAAAAAAAAGCAAAAAGCATATTTGAAATTCATATTCATAACCTAATAACCTAGGAAGGCATCATAGAGACTACCTAGGTCCTACCTGGTACTACTTAATCGTCTCCGCGCTCGGGATCGGGATCTCCATCGGGAAGACTGTCGGCTAAGAAAGGAAAGCTTAGCTTTTAGGTAAGCAATAGTTGGGGCAAATGAGAAGCCGTGGCTTGATGTCTGGGCAACTGCCGCTACTGTTTACTTTGGTGTACTTTTCCGCCCGGAAAGCGACGGTATCTTACGGCCCAGTTATGTAAGCGCATAACATTTCATAACATTTAGCATAACATTTAGCTTAATAAATAAGAAATGACAGAATGGCACAGCTTTTCGGTAAAATGAGGGGCATCTAGCAATGCTCCAACTTGATTGGCTTACTATGTGTACCCTGACCATTAATCTATATGAGATATATGAGATATAGCAGGGGTCCTTATCGATATCGTAACCTGGACTTTTCTTTTTCTTTTTTGGAAGTTCCAAAGTTGCGCCAGTTCCGAGCGCATTGACTTCAATAACTTGGCCTCTGGATAAAAATAACGACAAGTTGACACAAGTTGTTGACTTCGGCAGGATCCATGTTTTGCAATACTCTCCCCTAAATCAGTCTTGAAATCAACCATGGATTCAAGCGCCGCAAAACGACGAAAGATAGACCACGAAAATGGAGGTCCGACTTTCGAGGTCGCGAGCACGACTGCGTCGTCGATGGGCGCTTCAGGCGCAAGCGCATTCGTCTTGGAGACGGAAGAATTGTTGAAAGAAGTAAAATATGATTATGGCAAAGCCTCTGCCAGTGTCCAAGATACTATGCGAAAGTTCAAGGACATAATAGAGGCTTCAGAGCCCCATGAGCCCCATCCTGTGAGTCTCACACACATCACACACATCATATAAACAGATCGCAAAGTTCACAACATCTAATTGATCATATCTAGATTGGTGACCTATCAGCGAAGTTCGAGAAAGCCAACCGAATCACTATACCTTACCCCGATCCAAAGCCAGCCAAAGATGCACCCTACAAGCTTTCCTTTGAGACACCGGCTCAGATCAATGTTGTGGGAAGCTGGATCCTACAGACCAACGTCAAGTCCCAGTCGGACTTGGCTATCGACATGATTGTTGTCATGCCTACTTCCATATTTCAAGAGAAAGATTACTTGAACATGAGATACTTCTATAAGAGAGCATACTACTTGGCATATATCACCTCATCTCTTCGTCAGGCGTTGGGTCCTACTATGGAATTTGCTTTTGACCATCTACACGGCAATTTGTTATTACCCATACTTGTTGCTCGACCGAAGGACAAGTCGACTCCGCCGACACGCATTATTCCGTGTGCCCCGGATGACTACTTCCCAACAGCAAAACTAAATGCTGTCCATAATGCCATCAGACAAGGCAAATCCGAGACTGATGAAGCTAAAGTGCCTACTCCTTTCTATAACACAACACTCAAAGCCGAAAGCCAGTTCACATCCTACCTACGATTACTCCACAAAGCTAGCAACACTTGTCTCGCTTTCAAGGACGCATGTGTTCTCGGACGTATATGGTTGCAACAACGAGGTTTCAACGGTAGCATTTCCGGTGGTGGCTTCGGCCACTTTGAATGGGCCGTTTTGATGGCCCTCCTGCTGCAAGGTGGTGGTCGAAAAGGGGAAGCTGTGCTCTCACCTTCTCTCCACAGCACTCAGTTGTTTAAGGCGACTCTTCAATACATCGTTTCCGCAAATTTACAAAATAAACTCTTGGTCATCGGAAAAGATGCCCCTGATTCAGAAACTCTTCGCCAGACCTTGCCAGTTCTTTACGACGCTGCCCGCGGAATCAACGTCCTTTACAAAATGTCACCTTGGTCTATCTCCATGTTAGTAGAACATGCAAAGTGGTCACTTTCCGCCATCAACGATAGCCCGTTAGACCAATTTGACCCCCTATTTATCATCAAAGCCGACCAGCCTCTGCAGATGTTTGACGTACTGCTCAACGTCGACATTCTCACCGAAAGGGAAGGAATCGAGTCGGTGGATCGCAAGGGATTCGTTTCAGACTTTAGTGCCAAGTTATATAGCACGTTACGACGGGCACTCGGCGAACGCGCGCAGTTAATCCATATTCATGTACCTGAGACGGCGTCGTGGCCCATTGCTTCCTCGACGCCGAAGGAGAAGAGGAAAAGCGTTCTTGTCGGAATTATAATTGATCCCTTAAAGGCATCGCAAAATCGCGAATACGGACCCCCATACGAGCAAAAGAAAGAGGCTGCCAAGTTTCGCGAGTTTTGGGGCAAAAAGGCTGATCTTTGGCAATTTCCAGATGGGAACATTGTCGAGAGTCTTGATTGGTCAGAATTCTCTTACTTGGGCTTCTCCGGCATATGCGAGGGTATTATACGGTACATCCTCAATCTACGACTTCAATTGGAAGACAGCCACCTTGAGTTCTACTGGCGAGATGTTCCCAAAATAATGGCATTTACTCCGTCAGACAAGTTAGCCTTTGACTCGGCGAAACAAGCATTTGAGGTTGTCGAACGAGACATTCGTGATCTCGAAGGCCTACCATTGCATGTGAAGCATATATCTGCGATATGCTCTGAACTACGACGAACGTCGCTAAATATACCAGAATTCAACTTCAGACAGCCCCTTCAACACCCGATGGAGATTGTGATATCTTTCGAGGTTTCGGGTAAATGGCCGGAAAACCTGGCTGCCATCCAAAGAGCCAAGATTGCCTTCTTATTGAAGATTGGCAGTTCTTTAGAGGAAGTTAAGGACGAGATCAGAACACATCTTGGGCTCGAAAACACCACCCGCGATGATGAGAACTTGGCATTCCTAGATATTGTCTACGAGAATGGTGCTTCTTTCAGACTTCGGGTACACAGCGATCTTGAAGAAACCCTTCTCGACAGAAAGACGAAAGACCAGACAGTCGAACGCCACGTCCGTACAGAAGCTGCCGATCTACTTGCCAAGTATAGACGGATGTATACTAACCTACCACTTCACAATCAAACCATATCCACATTTTGCACCCGATTCCCTGCCTTATCATCTTCTATACGCCTCGTCAAGCATTGGTTTAACTCTCACATGCTATCATGTCATTTTGGCGAAGAGCTCATAGAGCTATTTGTCCTCCAGGCATTCCTCAAACCATATCCGTGGGGAACTCCCTGCAGCGCAATGACCGGCTTCCTCCGAACGATGCTCCTACTATCCCGCTGGGACTGGCGCGAGGACCCCCTCGTCGTCGACTCGGCAGATTCCCTCTCCACCTCTCAACGGCTCGAGATCGGCACCCGCCTAGAAGCGTGGCGCAAGATCGACCCGAACATGAACCGCACCGTACTCTTCGTCGCAACCTCCCACGACGTCTCAGGCATCGCGTACACGCTGCACGGACCAACCCGCGTCGTCGCAACGCGCATGACAAGCCTCGCGCGCTCCGCCTGCCGCGCCGTCAAAGACCAAGCGCTAAGCCTAAACATCCGCTCCCTATTCCAGTCCTCCCGCTCGGACTACGACGTCCTGCTGCACCTGTCCCCGAAGGTCCTTAAGAGCATCTCCCGGGACGAGGGCATCCGGCGCTCGCAGTACAAGAACCTGGAGGGTAGCAGGGAAGCGCGCGCGGCGTTACCTTTAGTAGAACATCCCGCTAGAATGCTCCTGAGGAAACTCAACGAAGTGTACGATGCGCCGCTCCTCTTCTTCCACGGCGCCCCCGACGACGCGGTGATCGCCGCGCTGTGGAACCCGCAGCTCCATCGCCGCGCGTTTACCGTGCACGCGCCGGCCTCGCTTATGTTGGCTGAGGAAGGCGAGGAGGGTAAAGGGAAGGACAAAAAGGAAAAGGAAAAGGACAAGAAGGGGAAGAAGAGGGATAGGGGTGATGGGGAGGGGAAGGAGGGCGGCGACGGCAAGTTATTCGAGGTCAATAGGAATGCGATACTTGCCGAGATCGCCCGGATCGGGGGGGATGTTATCGAGAAGATCGAGACGAAGGAGGATTTGGGTTAAGCCCAGGGTTGAAGCTTTAGCAGCTAGACCTCCGATTAGACGGGATGGAGGATGAGGTAGGTGTATGGGTTACGGGTTGTATATATGTCACGGAAAAGGACGAGGTATAGAATGCTGGGTGCTCGTTTTTGAAGCTTGTGGAAAGGCTTCGGGGGATGAGCTGTACATATTCGCATAGACGTGGTAATAATGAAAGTTACGGCGATTCTACATCGAGTCAATTGTGGTTCTATGAAAACTATTTCTTGATCTCTCTTTTATTTACGTTGTGGTGCTCGTATTTCTCCGTCAAAGTGAGTGGTGGGCCTTCTCTAGCATATTAATCAGAATAGTATGTCCAACTTCCACGTACGACCATAGGACCTAGAAAATTCGGGATCCCGTCCGCTCTCCCATAGACAAGCTGGGTACCGCCAGATTAGTAGTTGGGTCGGTGACGACCAGCGAATCCCTGGTGTTGTACGTTGAATAATTTTTTTTTTCGGTTTTTTTTTCTCGTTAGTTCTATGTCAGTGCGGTGGATCGACCATATAGTACTAGTATCTACTAGTCAATGGGGCGGACCGTCGGTGGAGCTTGGTGGATCTTCAATATTCACATGGCAAATTTGAATGTCATTAAAAAGCGTAGGGAATATAATATCCGTAGAGGGAATTATTAATAAAGGTGTATCATATACTACATAGACTTGTAAGTTGTATGGACATCCCCAATACTCCATTGTTAAAATTCTCGAAGACAACTAGTCAAGTCAAAGCGCTTGCAGTCCGAAATGCAGATAACATAGGTCAACGCAAAGGAGTTAAAAGGGTAGTAAGTGAAAACCATAGCCGTAACCGTAACCATAGCGGAGAGTGTCGTCGTAAAGGTCGTAAAAGGTGTAGTGTACAGCGGAAACAGGGTGAACGTAGGTAGGTAAGGGGTAGTTACAAATCGTATGCAAAGGGCATTTTGTAGCTCAGTCTTCGGGAAACATCTCCCTCAGATTGCTAACGAAGACACCGCTCTCGGGATCCCATCGCTTGAAGAACTTGCCGGCCATGGGCATCAAGTCCTTGATCTCAGGAGGTAGGACCTCGGGGCCGCCGCGCAGCTTGACGACTTCGATGTTCTCCTCAGCAATGACGTGATGGTCTGAGCCATCAGTACCGACCCTATGGATAGTATTAGTAAAATAGTCCATTCATCAACTATATCGGGAGGTAACTCACATGCACCGATAGAACGGCTGACTATACGTCGACCAAGGCCTTTGGCTTGGCGACAGCGGGCTGTCATCCCAAGTCGATGCGCCCTCAACTGTCCATCCGAGGATGATACCATGGTACTCGTAGCGCTTGTGTTTGAAAACTTGACCAACGCGGTACTTGACCTTCGTTCCATCAGCTAAAGCGCTCCTGCGCCTCGGGGGCTTCCTCGACGCATCTACACGTCTGATCTCGCGGATCTGGTCGCGTACCCGCTTCGACGGTAGTTCCCCGTCATTTTGGTGCCTACGCGAAGGCGCGGCAAAGACGTCGTACATAGGACACACGTACTTCTCGATGAGCCAGGAATCCTCGGGGAAGTACTCGTAAAAGTAGGTGCGGAGATCCCCGACGTCCTGCTGCCAGTCCCAGCGGATCTCATCGTTCTCCGGTAGCACAGGCACCATCATGATGCTGGCCCAGATCATGCTGTACAAAGCTGGTTGCAAGTTTCGAGCCCAGTCGCCGCGATGAAGCTCGATCATGGGGATCAGTTGCGAGAGTGGTCGTTCGTTAGTACGGAAGCTGGTGAAAGAGGCGCGGATGTTCTGTGCTGTGCGCATCACGATCAAATCCGTAGCGGTAGGGTTCAGTAGATTTTCGTGTCCGGTGTGGATGCCGAGTCGAGACAAGAAGTGGTGTATGTAATCCAGAGGAACTTCCTCGTCTGATCCGTAGGGGTCAAGGAACATGTTCTCTTGATCTTCTGACATTTCTATCGGGAGAGGGTGGCCGTCTAATGAAATGCCCGGTGGTGACAGGACGGTAGCATGGACGTGGTTAGGCAATGCACAAGGGTAAGCCTCTATCCCAAGTCGTGATGCTATGGCGGAGTAAATTGCGGCGGATATGATTGGTAGAGAGGGGTGATGCTCATCTCGAAGAGCTCTACCAATCAAACAATTGCGAAGATAACGATAGGTTTGCTCAGTCGGGTCATTTAAACCTGTCATGTTATTTGAATGAAGCCATCGTGCTAATGCGATAGCTTTCTGCCGAGTCGTCATCTCATCGAGATATACCTGAGTGCTGCGGAAACGTGCAGTGATATCATCCAGCAATTCGGATATCTACCAAATAAGCACACCCTAGTTAGCGATCAACTCCGGGAGAGCAAAAACGAGACACCGAGACTAACCTCGTCCAAGTCACCCTCATTGTCGTGGAGCATAAACATGTCAAAGGCACCAAGCGCGCGTTCGAGGCGCATGCCGCAGTTCAGTCTCTCACTATTCGGGGTATCTTCGTCGATGCGACGCGATGCGTACTTCTGGTACTTGGCCCATTCTTCTATCGCAAGACTTCGATGTATGCTGTCGAGGGCGGAGCAAGAGTAGTATCTACAGTTTGTAACGATCGATCCTATATTAGATACAGTGATTCCACGCGCATGACCGGAGAGACTCGTATGCATACCTTCGCGCCAAATAGTCGTCTACCGTATCGGGAACCCGACATTGGGTAAGGAGGTAGTCCTTCGCATCGTATCCGTACTGACAGATCTGCTCTATCTTCTGCAGGCGAAGGACACGAGACTCGACGATTCCATCGACGAGGCGCGCAATACGGGTATTACGGCTAAGACGCTGCAAGAAGAGGCGACGCCAGTCGGTATCGTGTAAGTTACCTCTGAGTCTCTCTTTGAAATGGTGATTCGATTGCCAGTACTTGAAACTGTGCTCGCAATAAGACCTCCAGAGCAGAGGTTCATGTGCGACCCGGTTGAAACGCTTGGAGAGTAATGCGACCTTGGTTAGCGTTTCTTCCGGAGATACGTAGAGAAGAATCTGGTGGACGATCTCATCCGGCAAGTCGTCGATAGATGCCATCTTGTTTTTTTTCGAGAATGATGGATAATATGGTCCTATGGTTTTATGGTTCTATGGTTCTATGGTTATGGTTTGGTGGAAGAGATTATAAAGTTGAAGGAGGCAACAGAGTTATTTAAGAGAAAGGTTAAGAAAAGAGATGGATGCTGGTGGCGCAAAGGTTATCACCGAGACCAGAGTTTGCGCCGAGTTTAGGTAGTAAAGGACCTTAAGGTAGTTGTTAAGGTAGTTAATATGGGCATCTCAAACATCCAGATGTAGGGATTGTAGGGATGTTAGGGGAGGAAAATAGAAAACTGATGCAAGTCAAGTCTCATGCGACCAACGAAGACGGGAGAAGGATAAGCTTCCCACTTACTTTGCGCTACTTCGCGCTACTGAGGTATGTAATGGGAATTTCGATGGGTCTGATACGTCAACCGACATTGCTAAAGTGGAGATGCTACGATCTAGTTCATTTAAGGAACCCTCGTCCCACGCAGGAAAGTACCAAGGTAGTAAAACCCCGCTCTTGAACGATTAAACCACACCCACACGTAAAGAGGCTGGTCCCTCAAGGTTCTCGCCTAACGCGCTAACCCTGATGTTGTTCCCATCCCACGAAAAAGGCAAGCCCAAGATTACGCTAACCTTGATTAGGATAAGTGGCGGTTGCTGGTCCCCATTTTGGTGACAAGCTCTGAAGTGTAAAAGCTCTGGGCAATGGAAAGAATTGCTACCAAAGTAAACATTAGCGAAAACGCGTCTTAGGTAAAAGATCGGACGTGTAATTGGTGGTGGGAATCTGGAAATCTTTCCAAGTTGCAACTTTCATACACAAACTACAAACTACACCACTACACAACTAATCACACAACTATTAACTACGCAATACACACAATTTAAGTCACTAACCACTAATCACTAACCACCAACCACCAACCACCATTACCATCGATTTTTCTATTATTGCATGGTTACTCGAATTTACACCGCCATCATATCGCGATCTTCTACCCGCCACTTTGTATGGCATCAACCTCTTGAGGCTATCCCCATCCCACCTCTCCCGCCGTCAAGATGGATACGCCTCGAACCAACCTCGGCGATGCCACCTATCTAAGTCGGGCACCACCTGATTTCGATATGACACAAGAATCCTCTTTCCATTCCCCAACGAAGGATAACAATTTATTACAACAATTACGAAATGGAGGAGGCGTCAATTTGCGAACACCGCGTGGGAGCAATCGCGCTCCTCTTGGCGACAAGAGAAACCTGCCTGCCGGAATTGGCGGTGCAGAGTTCACTCCTATGCTCAAATCTGCAACAAGAAACAGTGCGCGTCGGTTCGGCAAGGAAAACACGAATGGCATGGCAACTCCAACCCTGGGGAGAATCAACGAAGACATGGATATGACAAACGTCCCCGTCGAGTCATCATTATTCGGTGCTTCTAGACGCGAATCTTACCTCGAAGCCACGCCATTACCACAGGTCGAGAGCAGTAGCGTAGCATCCACACCATTGGCTGTGACCCGGCGACGAGGTGACGACAAGGGTCCGCTTCAAGACGGGAATCAACTCTCTCTGCGAGAACAAGAACACGTCATCGACAAGATCGAGAAGGAAAACTTCGGCCTCAAACTCAAAATTCACTTTCTCGAAGAAGCTCTGAGGAAGACTGGCCCCGGGTTTAGTGAAGCCGCCCTGAAGGAGAACACAGAGCTCAAGGTCGACAAAGTGACAATGCAAAGGGAACTCCACAAATACAAGAAACACCTAGCAACCGCAGAGAAGGACCTCGAGTCGTATCAGCAACAAATCTTGGAAATTCAAGAGAAGGCCAAGAAGAAGTATGCTAACCAGGACCAGAGGGCCGAGATTGACGAACTACGACGAAGCCTACAAGACAAGGATACCGAGATAGAGGACCTCCAAAGGCAATTGCAGAGGGGGAACAGAGACCAAGGCAAAGTCGACAAGCTAAATGACCAGATTGACGACCTCGAAGCGGAACTGCGTCAAAAAGACAGAGAAATTAACGAACACGAAGAGGAGATAGAAAAATTGAAAGACGATCTGGAAAAGGCCGATGAGAAATGGGAGCTAGCACAAAGCAAGATTACTCAACTCGAAACAAATGCGCAACCCGCCCAAGATGCAAGGAAGATAGAGGAGCTAGAGGAAAAGATCCGCAACCTAGAATCTGACTTGAAGGAGAAAGACCTCGACATCAATGACCTCAATGAGGAGTTGGATGATTTTGAGAAGAAGGCAGCTCAGGAAACCGAGAAATTGGAATCCGCCCAGCAAAAGATCGCTGAACTCCAAGGCAATGCCCGCTCGAGTGAAGAACTTAACAAGGCAAAAGAAACCATCCAGGATCTCGAAACCAACATACGCGAGCTCGAACGTCAAATAGATGATATGAAGGACAAACTCGATAATGCTATCTCAGAAAAGGACCGAGCTGAAGCAGATCTCGAGGAACTTCAGGATGAGATGTCGAACAAGTCGCTCGTTACCAAAGGTCTCTCCCGTCAAGTTGAGGAGAAGGTCGCACGACTTCAAACCGAAGTGAGCAATTGGCAAGAGAAGTATGGAGCTCTTGAACGGGATACGTCCGAGAAGGACAGATACATACAAGAGGTCAACTCTAGGGCCGAACAGCTCCTCCAACAACGAGAGACTTGGGATCGCGAACACAAGCTTCTTTCGTCAAAATTAGAGACTGCACAACGAGATCTTATCACACGCACGGACGAGAAGAACCTTCTCCAACTTCGTCATGACTCCTTAGGAGACGAATCAGCTTCTCTACAACGAGATGTTGCGCAACTCAAAAAGCAACTCGCTGAGCTCCAATTTCTTCTGGACCAGGAGAAAACGCATGGCTCGCAAATTGAGCGTGAACTGAAGCGTATTCATCAATCCGAAGTTGACCGTCTTAATGATGACGTCGCGGATCTTCAGGATGAACTCAGACGAGTTCGCGAAGAGGCCTCCGGTGGGCAGTCAGCTTCAGCGTCACTAGAACGGGAGGTTGCTCGCCTGCAAAAGCGTGTAGGCGAACTTGAGACAAGCTTAAGCCAGGAGAAAGCCCGTTCCTTGCAGAGTCTTTATGAAGCCAACGCTAAACATAAGGATGAAGTCGACCGGCTGAATGACGACATCGCCGATCTCCAGGACGAGATTACACGAGTGCGTAAGGGGGCATCTGGTGGTCAGTCCGCATCAGCGTCGTTAGAGCGCGAGGTTGAGCGTTTGCAGAAACGCGTCCGGGAGCTCGAAACCGACTTGGAACACGAAAAAGCGAATACCAGAGTGCGCCAAACAACTTCTGGCGACGAGTCTGCCTCGCTACAACGAGAGATTACTCGTCTACGAAACCACCTCAGTGACATAGAACTTAACCTCGACCAGGAAAAGAGTCACGGCCATCAGATTGAGCGAGAAGTTCGCAGTCAGCTCAAGTCCGAAATGGATCGCCTCAACGACGAGATTTCTCAGCTACACATCAAAATTCGCGAGAAAGACAACCGTTACGATATAGACAACGAAAAATGGCAAGCAGAGAGACGTGACCTAGAGTCCCAACGAGACCGCCTCGAGGAACGAGCTACTGGGCTTGAAAGGGCCATTGATCGACTACGCGACTCTGAAGGTTCACTGTCCAGCAAAGAGACAAAACTGCAAGATGCCATGAATAGCGAGGCTCAGCGTCACAAAAGAGAAGAAGCTGCCCTTAGCCGTCAAATCGACGACTTGCGACACGACTTGGAAACTCGGCAGTCATCGCTAACAGCGCTTCGTAACGAGATCGCTTCCGTTCGCGAAGAACTTCTGCAGAGTCAGGCGGCTAACCAATCCCAGGCAGAGGAAATTGAAGCTTTGCAGGACGAGGTCGAGGTGCTTCAAACCACCCTGGACGAGGAATCGGAAGATGCTGTTGAAAGGCTGAATGAGGCCGATCGGGTGTGTCAAGAACTTAAACGGCAGCTCGAGGCAGCTAAGCGCGACCAGTCTCAGAGAGCGGGCGATCTTGGAGAACAATTGCTAGAAGCTAACCAAGTCTCTGATGACCTCAGAAGACAACTCGAAGAAACGTCCCGAAAGCTACGCGAAGCTGAACGCCAATGCGAGCGTCTCAAGCAGCAAGCAGAACGCGACGCTCGTTACGAGTCTAGCAAATCAGACTCGAAATTAAAGCAAGCCAATCGTGAGGCTGAAGAGCTCAGGCGAGAGCTGAACCGAGCACTTAAGGACTCCGAGAAAGCGAATCGTCTATGCGAGGACTTGCGGGAACAGTTAGACATGGCGAAGCAGGATCTAGACTACGCCAGTCCATTATGCAAAGAACTGCGCCAGAAGCTGGAACGAGCGCGGAGCGAACGTGCCGCATACAAGGCATCCGCCGAGAAGTTGAAGGCCGATTGCGAACGATTGCAGGAGGGTGCACGAGAAGCGCTGAAATGGATCGAGGCCAAGAATGCCGAACCCCCTGACGGCCCTTCCAATCCTTACACTCCGCATATCCAGAAGAGGGGCACCAAGGCTAGCTTCCGATATGGCGATATCGTGATGGACGTGGTAGACCAACGGGACCACGAGGCAGTCATCCGAGCGGCGGACGCGGCGGAGAAACGCCACACCAAGGAGATCCGCGGCATGGCGCTGCAGATGCAGTGGATGCAGGCCAGGTGGGAGCGCGAGGCCAGTCTGAGAAACGATGCCGCCTTCGCCAAGAAGTTTTTGGCACTCCAATTAGAAATTGCAGATGCTTGGTATGTTTTTCCGTACGCAATATTTATCGTGCAACATTATACTAACACCCGAACAGCAACAAGGCAGACCTTCGCATCTTGAGGAGCATCCACAAACAATTAGGGATAAAATCCCCAGACTCTCTCCTTCCGTCTAGGAAGCGGGATACGTCCAAGAAACAACGTAATAACCTGAAAATATTCGCTAATGTGCTGAGAGCGGTGGCGCGCATGCGCATCAGCGCGAGGAACTGGGGCGAGCACGAGAAGACGAGGAAGAAGCTGGTGAACGCTTGGGAGGAGAGTCAAAAGAGGGAGGCGGAGGTCGAGATATCTATTTGAAGGGAGACCTCGGGCTATAGCATGGCGATGCTAGCTGTGTTTGATTTAATGGGTACCATCCGCAGAGTGGGGAGTTCGAGGTTGTCGCATCGAAGGTTACATCACCCCCGTCCATGAACGGGTAACGGAGTTCCGGTTCGTGTGTGCCTGGCATTGGAAATATCGATTGATTCTATATCACCCTTTTTCCCCTTTTCTATTTCACCTTTGTGGATAGGGTAGAGGCATGGAAAGGTGGGTTTGGTGGTTACAGGATAGGACAGGATAGGCATGAACGAAAAGATCAATGCGATTCTGGTTGCAGATTATGGATCAAACAAAATGGAGTATGATGAACGAGTGCATAAGAGTGCTTTGTTGAGGGTGCATGGAGATGCCAATTTATACCTTACCTGATTATTCGAAGTTATTTCAAGCTTCTTCACGATGAGTATGCATGCAACTGGTCCGTGATATTCTCCATGTTCTATTTTGTACTGCCTGTAGAATTATTAGAAGGAGGATTCGAATACCTGGGTATGCACTTATTCCACAGGAATCTTACTCAAAGCATTCATAGCATGATCAATTCACAAACTTCCAGTATCATGAAGCTCTCAGTCAACCCTAAGTAGTACACGGACAGAATAATTTCTCATCGTCCATTCTGCAGAGCGTTTCCTATAGTCAACCATTTCACCACCATGAAAGCTATGGTTTCGGTTCATCCGTCTGCGCTTTCTCCTCCTTCTCCTTTGCTTCTTTAGCAGCTTCGCTCTTGGCCTTCAGCGCCTCCATCTGTATCTCGTGGAGATTATAGCGCTTCAGCGAATCCCAATCGCCGTCCACGACGCTCATCCCGCAAAATGACTGTTGATGTTAGCCTCACTTTATTCCCGCCCTCTCTTGCTCATACACATTCATTTTGGGGGAAACATAGAGGTGGGAAAGAGGGGATACATACCTGATAAATATCAATAAGGATAACCTTATCCGGAGCCGTGAGATTGACTTTGTGACGCGTGTCAATCATATGCGCGACCTTCGTGATCACTTCGCTTCGCTTGAGCAGGTTGTGTGCGCGGAAGGTAGGTCGGATGGCGTACTGTCAGGTCAGTCTGTCAGTTTGTTTCCTAATCTCCACCCACCTCGATCAAAATAAAATATAAACCAACTTACCGTATGGAACTTCTCTTCCCCTTCCTCCTTTCCGTCTCCCTTCTTCTCATCCGTACCTTGACCCTCTTTCTTTTCATCCTCACCTTCACCTCCACCTTCACCCTCACCAGCCTCCGCAAGCTTAAAATGCTCCCCCAAAACCTTCCGCGCGACCTCCACCAACCCCGCCTCCGTCGCCTTCGCGCTCGCCGTCACCGGCGTAAACCGATTCAAGAACCGACTCCTCCGCCTCCCCTTCTCCCTCTCCTTCCCCGCCTCATCCCGCGCGTCGACACAGATGCGGTGCGCGAGTTTCACAGGGTCGACGGGGGCCCGTGTCCGCATGAAGAGGAGACAGTCCAGGTCCAGGCGGATAGGTTCGAAGGGGGCGTCTGAGTCCTTCGATTTACCTGTGGCGGAGGAGGAGGGTTTGAGGCTTTCGACTTCCTTTTGGATCGAGGCCTCGATGTCCTCCTCGGCGTCTGAGAGGGAGGGGTCTACGGTGTCCGGGGGTTGGATATTGAATAATGTGGCGCCGTACTACATTAGTAAGGCTATTAGTGCCGTAGATAGACAGCAGCACCGGTAGGGTGAAGAATAAGGGAATGGTGTGAAAGTGAAAATGAAAGTGACAATGGAACGAGGGCGTGAGCATGGGAAGACACACCTGTTCGCAGATATCCATCAACTCCTCCAGCGCCTGGCGCTCCTTGCCCTTCACGCACGTCGTCGATAGACCCGCGTCGCCCGCCTCCAGACCTTTAGCTCTCAGGGCCTCGAGCTTGGCCTTGTGATGGGGTGTCTGCCATCGACCATTGGCGCCCCCCTGTGCGTGATTCCAAGTTAGCACAATATGAATCGGGTGAGATATATGGATTGGAGTGAGAATTAGGAGGTCCTGATCTGGTCCTACCTTGCTTTTCTTGAAAGGTCGGTCGTCAGACCCGCCGTGTTTTCTCTTGCTGTAGCCGGGATCCTTCATAGCTGCCAGATTGACGGGTCTTCAACTTTAAACACAGACTAGGAATATGAGAGGTCTCTTATGATGTTATTATATGAATATCAATCGAATAATGAAAATCCACCGAATTGACCGGAATTATTTCATAGGAGGTCGATGATCGAGGTTGTTTAAGTGAAGAAGGTACAAATAAATGGTGAAGTGAGACTTGAGTCTTGAGATTTTATAGAAGGATGTGGTCTGTGCGCAACCAACATGTGGCTTCCCACTTCGTTTTGGGTTTGCTCGGCTTCCCCTAAAATAGGAAATAGGAAACAACATTGAAGATGTTATTACCTAGTACCTACTAAGTACTCGGTACCTGTGTAATTGGGTTGTAGGGATCATATCAAAAATCTTGTCTCTTAGAATACGTCGTGAATATCATGAATTGCACTTAGTAATTGCAAATAAGATGCTAAACGAAAACCGCAGCTGTTCTGTGAAAATAAGGGAAACATGAATATCGTGTCGTGTGTTCATACAACCCTCAGTATCTCATTCTTATATAGTATTTCTGCTTTCTGCCTACGCCCGTCGCCCTATCATACCAGTATGGGTATTACAACCGAGGTCCTATCGAACCATCCCAATAGTCAAGTATGAATACCTATCCATTCGTCCCTATAATACACCCACCGTCCTATATGTATAAGTACAGGTTCAATTCGTCATTCGATCCTTGGTATAATCATCCCTCGTCTGTTCTATTCGTGTTTATTTTTCATTTTCCTTCTCTTCATATATCTTCACCTTTTCCGCATAGTCTTTGATATTGCTGAAGATGTAGTCGTCAATCATATAACCCTTGCCAGCGGCAACACGCAAGATAAGCTCATTAAGCGTCTGTCTTCCCAAGATATCCACGTGGTCCGCCGTGTTGGGACCTCCACGGGGATTGAACCTGTCCGGTTCGTGGGGCATTTCAACCACGGTTACTTTGGCACCTGCAGGGTTATATCGCTTCATCCGCCAACCCTTGGAGCACATATACCCGGTGCTCAGAAGGTTGACTGTTCCATCACCCTCTCCCATGATTACTCCGTGGTCGATATCATCAACAATCAACCCCGTGTCAATGGTGATGTTGAGGTTCGTAAGCCCTGGAAATTCGGGGGTGCGGTAGTAGTATGCTCTTTCCGTTGGTTTACCAACGCCGTAGAAGCAATAGACCTTTAAGCTAGGAGCTAGAGGCAATCTTGTCTCTAGAGGGTTGATCCATTTGCGCTGGTCCAACTCGTTAGCTTCCACTTCAGCAGAAGTGTGAGCAACCCCGTGAGAATAGCTTCTCTGAATCTGGTCTCTGTACCAGTCGTCGGTCGACTCCATTAGGTGTTTCATCGCCCCACTGACTGTAAAATTCTTGTCCGGTGTGGTCCAGTTAGCACTTTTCCGGAAGTTCAAGAATGAACCAAACGAATCCTTCTGGCCAGGCTGGTCATCTGGCGCCCACGTCAAGTTTCCCCAAACTGCTTCGCCCCCGATTGGTAACATGGCCGATATACCTGGCATAGCTCGGAATATCTCGGCTCGTTCGTCTTTGTTGAGGAACTTCTCAAGCCCATATACCGCAAAGGAATTTAGCTGTGCCGTGTCGCGCATCTCGCCCGAGAGGACAGCAGTTACATCTTTAACCGCGCCCAACATGCACCCACTAATGTTGATCCAGGCTTCGACATGACGTTCAACCCAATCATCGCCCCCTTTGCCGCCGTGTGCCGATGCGACCCAGTGGAAGAAGTAAAACAGAACCTGGCTACCCATACTGTGAGACGTGAGGACCACTTTCTGGCCAGAAAATTCGTGGGCCAGCTCGACGTAGCTCTTCAGCTTTGAAAAATACTGATCTCGAAGCTCAAGGTTCTGGTACGATAGCCGCCAATCGTAAGCGGCTGTGAAGGAATTCCCCGGATCATACCCCAACGACGCAAGATTTTCCAAGATTTTGCTCCAAATCCAATATCCCGTAATAAAGAAGTCGGTAGCATCAAAACCCTGGGCTGCTCTTAGCTTGATGTTAGGCGGATCTAGGCCTGTTTTCTTGTCTAGCATAATATGCTTCTTCCATATCTCCTTATCCATGACAAGCGCTCTCATCATCGTCCAGCTGCCCCAGAGTCGCTTTCGGAAGTATGGTCGGGAGATATTGGCGGTACCCCAGGATTCGAGGCCTGTCGAGATGACGCCGGGGACCATGATGACGGGATGATGAACGCTGAGACCTTCGGACCGAGCCTTGATTCCGACGGAAAAGGAATCGTAGCTATCGACGAAATCCCGCTCGCCTTTCTACAGCAATGAAACTCATCAGTCAAAATATCGTTCATCGCACATTTCAAGAAAGGAAACGTACCACAAGGTCTCTCATATCCTTAACCAATCCAGCAGGCAGCACATCAAGAAAGCTGTCCATGCTCAGCTCGCCAATCTCAGGGAGTTCAATCAAGTCATTATTTTTAGCTAGGAATCCAGCAGCTACGAGTCCGAAGACGATACCCATAAGAAAAATGAAGGTGTTGCGCCGTTTGCGCGTCTTAGGTTTGTGGTCATGAATGATCTTGACCTTGTCGCCCGGCTTGGCCGGACTTTCGTCTCGCGGGGTGGGCGCTTGCGACGAGGATTCAGATATGTCGGCGCCGACAGCGCGGCGTCGAAGTGTTGATGCCATCGTCTGGCAGGATTAACATGACCTAGGCACAGAGTGCAGGGCGGGAGGGAGTGGAGGATCGGGGATGATGGATCGTGAAGAGGGTCGTACACGTGTTGTTGGAATCTGAAATCTGGGACAGGACGTGGAACGGGACGAGGGGCGATCAAACGATCAACAGGGAAAATGGGGCGAAGCTACGTCGAAGCTACGTCAAAGTAGCACCTAGGTCCTAGGTATGTTGTTCGTCGTCTCAAATATCGGGAATAAGATTAAGATGAAATCTTCCCACTACTAGGTAGTAGTTTGTGAGTTGTTCACACAAAAAAGAACATCGAAGTAACCGAGTCCGAGTAAATTCAAGGTAAAGCATGTGTGGTACCTGATCAACAAGATCCTAATTGATGCAGGTGCGAGGTGCGGAAAGATTAAAGTTAACGACACAAAATAATTTGCGACGTTTTGACGTCAGTGGGTAGCTTGTCAGCATGTGCTCCCTGTACTGCCTGCTACTACTGGGCTACTGGAGGGCAAGCATGAACCGTCAAATCACGTTAGGGAATGTTTCAGCGTCACAACCAGTGATGTTTTAGGGCTCTTGCCAACTGGAACAACTGCAAGCGCGGTCGGTTGCAGCATGACAGGCATGGATGGGACGATGGAACATTTTTACTTAAAGCTCCAGATTAAATTAAATTTGAACCTAGAAATCCACTGACCCCGCCGATCCCTTACCTAATTTGTCCACTCAGGTAGCCTCCCGTTCAAACCTTCCATTTTTCACCCTGTCTGCCTGTGTACTCTTACTAGGTACGTACGTCGTATTATCCAAGTAACTCCGTACCTACCTCTCACTGCAGAGCAAAACGGCAAAACGGGCGTCTTTCAAGGTTAGGTTTGCATGTGAAAGCGGGCCGCTTCTTGGTACCTACCACAAATGATCAGACTGACATATCATAAATCTATTACTGTAACACCAACACTTGAACTGCCGTCTTACTCTATTCTCCCCTACTACATATACAACCGGTAACCTACCAAACATCTTCTTCGTTTGCCCTAATATTCTGTGTCCTCTACCGTGGGCTTATTACTTTCGATATTTCCAGGGAGATCGTTCCGGTCAATTCTAGAGCAAACGGCGAAGATTTTGTCTTGGATTGTGATAACGGTACTTTGTCACGAGCCCATCCCATCAGTCTCGGTCTCCCCCTCCCAATCTGCCGTTCCCTCGATGTGAGACCTGCTTGCGGCGCAGCCATGGAAGCAGCTCACGACTCCCGCGCAGCCCAGTTACCCGGCGAGCTGCTATACATCCAGTACGAGCACGCCCTCGAAGAGAAATACCTGCCCGCGATCCGCGCCTTGATCTCCAAGGACCTGAGCGAGCCCTACAGCATCTACGTCTACCGATACTTCCTATACCAATGGGCGCACCTATGTTATATGGTAATACTGGACCTCCCCACCCCTTCTCCTCTTCTTCTACTCAAGTGCTTGGCAATTGGTTTATTAGTTTATTGGTTCATTGGGGAGAATATCTTGGCTAAAATGTGGCTTCTCGTGTAACGCGACACCAGGCACTGAACCCCGTCGACAAGTCGTTGATGGGCGTGATAATCTGCAAGCTCGAGCACCACGCCTCGCACTCGCCGCCGACGCACCGCGGGTATATCGCCATGCTGGCGGTGACCTCGTCATTCCGCGGCCACGGCATAGCGACGAGGTTGGTGAAGATGGCGATCGAGGCTATGGCCGAACGGCACGCCGACGAGATCGTGCTCGAAACCGAGGAGACGAATGTCCCCGCCATGCGCTTGTACGAGAGACTAGGATTTCTGAGATCTAAGAAGCTTCATAGGTACTACCTCAACGGAAATAGCGCTTACCGGCTCGTCTTACTGCTAAAGTCCACGGATCCGGGACCGGAGGTAGTATGATAATTATTCATAAGTGGAGGAGGTCCAATGGGATTTAGGGAAGTATGAGTGCAGCGCATAGTCACTTTGTGCACCTCATGGCTTTTGGATATATGGGTTTACAGCCTTCGAAAACTAGGTGTGAAGTAGGATATTATGAGAGCAGGCATTAGGGTCCACGGTGGTAGCATGAAAATTCATTGCATCGGCGGCGTTTTGAGGTCAGCAAGTAAGCATTGAAATTCTACTTGGCTTACATACACTTGAGCAACATAGGTAGAACCTCTATCCTTCCTCGAGGTTTCTGATCATACATTAGAAGCAGGCTCTTGACAGCACAGGATATCTCGAAAATCCAATTATTCCTCCTGGGAATATTCACATGATCGTTTATTTATTTTTTTCTCAAGAATTCGTCGATGCCGATCCCCCCTTTCCAGTTTTGAGCATAGATTTGGTGTCATAGATGGAAGCTTGTATCTCCCAGGGGTTTCGGTTCGCTATTCCTAGGTATGTGTACACGTCTGATTTGGTAAGCATCCTTGGATGAGATGATAAAGAGAGATAAGACGATTCGGGAATGACGTCGACTGACCTGGTTTGTAGTACAGGGGCCTACTGTTGGCCTTGATGAGTCCGAGCTTCTTCAATGTCTCCGCAACCCTCCTGACGTCTGCCGTGTCGCTGAAATCGGCGGTGTAGACGCAGATGAGCCGCTCAGTCCTTCCATCGTCCGTCCGTCGTGGCGAAACCTTGGCACCGATCCCCAGCTCGTTGTTTGCAGTGGCCTTGGCGACGGTGTACCAGACCTCGTTGACCTCGTAGATGTTGCAGAATATCATCCATTTACCACACTTCACGTGGTGCGCCTGGGCGAGATTGAGGATATCCTTTGCTGCGTCTAACCCTGCCGTCCGGCATTCCTTGGCGATGAATTCCGGTTTGTTGCCGGAGTTCTTACACATGTCGATATACTGAGATGCAAAGTGGAGTCTCGCCATCCCGCCTTCGACGACGCTGGGTAAGTCTGCGCCTTCTTCCTCGGGCGCTTCATCCTCTCCGCCGCGGATCTGCTGGTTGCATGCCTCGCTCTTCTTCTTTTGACGTATGTACGGATTGCAAACCCATATCCATTGATTCGAGTCAGTTGCGTTTGTGGTTGCGGGCGGAACACGTTCCACGAACTCCTCGATTGTCTCCGAGAGCTGCCACGCATATTCCAGACCGGCGTATGGGTTGTGAAGATGGGATACATCTGTCATTTCAACATCCTCGTTTTGAGCTTGGATTTTTAGTGGCGTATTAACATCCTTGTGCTCATCCCACCAAGTTTCCGTGTCGAAGTTCTTCACTTTGGCTTTTAGTTCTGCCATCGTATCGTCGTCTCCTGGGGATGAAATGTTAGTGGTCTGGGATCGTTTGAAATTTGTTGGATGTTTTCACCGTAGAAATCAGAATCGTCGGAACTCATGATAGGACAGTGCTTTTTATGAATTACGTATATAAGTGTATAAGTGAGATGTTTGTACTACAATCGGAAACTTCTGGAACGGCTTTCAAAGGCTTAAGAAAAACAAGTGAGGTAGTATTAGGCAGGCTGTGCGAATAGGCTGTGTCAGGGACTAATATGAAAGAACGAATAGAAGGAAATTAGGAGAGATAGGAGATGTAGGACTTCGCAGAAGTCAATCATCATATATCGTCGGGCTCTGGAAACGGTAACGCTGGAACTGACATGTCGAATTTTGAGGAAGCCGGGGACCTGGTTCCCAAGAGCTTGGATTTTGATGTTCAAGGTTTAGAAGCGACCGACTCCCCAGGTCTCGCGTCTGTTATTCTCCAGGGCTCCAGGGCTCCAGGGCTGCTGGTAACTCGTCACTTTTTTTTTTCTGAGCAAGTCCAGGGTTACAAGTGGAAATCTAAACGGGAACCGACCTGTCGGGCGCTACAAATCGACCAAGAGCACTTAAGAGCTCCGCTATTTTCCAGGGTCTATGCTTAAGTGGGTATAGCGGGGACGATTCCGAG
This sequence comes from Rostrohypoxylon terebratum, assembly GCA_022497145.1. Lineage (NCBI taxonomy): Eukaryota > Fungi > Ascomycota > Sordariomycetes > Xylariales > Hypoxylaceae > Rostrohypoxylon > Rostrohypoxylon terebratum. The sequence continues at coordinate 158,862 of MU385906.1, read as the reverse complement.
CCGTTGTGAGGCCATTCTGCGGCAGTACATATATCCACTTTTATCCATGTCTTCAGCACGCACCCTGTGGACCAAAGTTTAACTTCGTACGGAGAAAAGTCCTGAACTGTAAAAATTGAGGGGGAGCTTCGTTTGCTTCTAGTGTACACTACCTAGTACTTAATTGGCAGACCCGTACTTTAAGAATTCAAAGTTTCTACTCTATCACGATCTAATCCCGTACGTTACTACTAGGTACGAACTTACCTAGTACCATTTCTATACGGGAACTTATGGATATCGTGCCATGATATGAATCAAGACAAACCACTGGATCTTCTCTGTTCGTCATTATAACGTCAGCACCAGGCAACCACTATATGCCTGTGAATCCATTGCTGACGATTTACTCCCTGTTCAAAAAAAGCAAAAATCGCCATGGAGGCGGAAGGACGCAGCATCCCGCCGCTGAGATCGTTGACTTTGGACCTCCCGCCCAGTTGTATCGAGTTTTGCCCAGGCCTCCCGGAGTATTTTGTGGTTGGTACATATAATCTGCAGAAAGAAAATCAAGATCCCGGTGCCGTTACCGGCGATGATACCAGGGACGATGGAGAACAACAGCAGGCAGCGAAGTCCGTGCAGACCCGGGATGGGAGTCTCATTCTCTTTCAATTAACAGAGACAAATGATATGTAAGCGCTCTCTTCCTAATCCTGTTGTTTCTATATCAAATTCACCTCATTTATGTAGAAAACATATACAGACTATTCTCTATCCTTCTGCAATCCTTGACCTTCACTTCCACCCTGAGCGAGAAGGAAGCACAGTTTTCGCCGTGGTCTCTAGTACCGGTACTCTTTCATTTTTCAGGCTTACTAGTGAGAAAGACTCTCAAGTCTCCCTGAAAGAGATCATCACACACAGACCACTTGATGTTGGAGAAGGGATTCTCTTCTTGTCATGCTCATGGCATCCGCATATCCCCGAAGTTCTTGCGATTACGACTTCCGACTATCAGGTTCATATCTTACACATCGATGAATCTTGGAATGCCCATAAGACACTTGCCGATCCGGTGATTACGCATACTCTTGAGGCTTGGACAGTGGCGTTTTCTCCATTGCCACCAATGAATCCCGAGCATCTCACAATATTTTCTGGTGGAGATGACTCAACATTGATGTCTAGGAAAGTTCATTTCTACCCTGAACGTATCGGTAGCGAAGAGGACTCTATAGAGACCCCCTGGGCTCGAATACCGATAAGAGGCCACGAAGCAGGTGTCACCGCAATCTTGCCTCTGGATCTTCAACTCGAATTTCTCGGATGTGTGGTTGTCACGGGAAGTTATGACGATCGTATAAGAGTATTTTATATGCATAACTTCTATACATTTGTCTCGAGAACCTGCATAGCAGCAGAAAAGACTTTACAGGGAGGAGTGTGGAGGCTCAAATTAATCAACTTACAGAAGACGGTAGGAGAGAAAGAGGGACAAGAGGGACAAGAGGGACAAGAGGGACAAGAGGAACTCCGATGGACGGCTCAGATTCTTGCATCATGCATGCACGCAGGATCAAAAGTCCTTCAAATCAGTGGGGATTCAACGAGCAAGTCTTGCGAGATCAAAGTCCTCGGCCGTTTCGAAGAGCATAAGAGCATGAATTACGGAAGCGATTTCCAACCCGGATCTGGACAGAGTGATGGTAAGCTTCGGTGTATCTCGACCAGCTTTTACGATAGACTGTTGTGCTTGTGGGAATATTAGTAGACGTACTTCGTATACTGCATTATATAACTACTCACATAGTTACACTTCATTACCTAAACATCTCGTTGCAAAACTCCCATAAAGATCCAACACGAGCATTTTACTAATACAATAGGAACAATCTTTCATCCTCCATTTTCTATCTTTACAAGTGACTCATCGGTAATAGTGGTACGATTCCTACGCACACGAGCACCTCAGGTAGATTCCAGGTAGATTCCTACCCTGCTACCCCCCAGGCTGCAACTCCTTCTCGAAGACGTCCATTAATAGATAAACCCGAAATGCCTAGAAATTTAATATCCCTACTAGATGTGATAGGTACATTTGCCGATCTGCTGTGAAACATTTTAGGGACTGCGCAGAAACTGATATTCGGTATGGGTACCATAGGGCGCTGTAAGGAACCTTTAGAAATGTTCTAGTCCTTCCAGAACAGGGGCTTCTAGACTGAATTCGGCCACTAATTGGTCCCGTCAACGAATTCAAACCCGACATTGTGGGGACCTTTACGCTCCTAAGTACGCAGCCCTGGAGGTGTTATGTACATTGTACCTAGTAGTAATTAGTACCTACCTGGCCTAGCACATCGGAAAACCTACATAGCACGATAAGCTTCGAAGGTTCGATAACAGAGGGAAGGTCCAGGTCCAGGTCCAGGTCCACTGTACAATACGGCTGTGGGGGCAGCTCTGGAGCACAGTACGAAGCAGCAACAGGGCAGCGAGTACCTGGAATTTAAGGTCATTAAAGCACCTAATCAAACCTTGGAAAGTCTTTGTACTCCAATCATCGCGTGCAAAAACCATGCCACCCCGACCCCGAGCTTGAAGCAACATTAAACCACTAAAGAACCATTTTAAACATTTAAACCTCTTAATAATAAATTTCCCTCCGAAAACTCGCAAGATTCTCAATCGCGACATTCCTAACTCACCTTGAAACACAATCATCTGTTTGCTCGATAACTTCATCTGAAAGTACTAAAAAAGATTATTTATCACTGAGCCTGTCTTCTCTTTTCGCTAAGGTGCCTGTCATTGCTTAATTTGTCGCCCTCGATTTGTCACATATCCGCCTTTTCTATCCCATACTCTCTCATCCATCCTATTGTGCCTGATGATTCCCACCTAAAGGCCAAAGTACATACCGAACAGCTCCCGCCCAACCCCCTCCCAAGATCGTCGTCGGCCGACCGAGAATTTTTCCCAGTTTTTCACTTAAGATGACTGCACATACCTCGATCAACGGAAACATGGGAACGGGCGGCGTCGGTATTGATCCCGAGGGAATGGCAGTTCTGCCCAAGATTCACAAGGCCCTCGAGGTCATTCATAGTCCCTACTCCTCCAACGATGATCGTAAGGATGCGCAGATCTTCCTCGAGGAAGTCAAGAACGACGAAAAAGCTTCCTTCTATGGTTTCCATCTCGCCGTAGATAAATCGCAACCTCCCGTCGTACGGCATTATGCCTTATCCTTGCTCGAGCATGCGATTAAACACAAATGGGCTTACTATAACGAGGAAGAGGCTGTCGCCTTGCGCCACTGCGTTCTTCAACTCTCCCAAGGTGTATCAAGGGATGACCCAATCTACTTAAGAAACAAGATTGCCTTATTATGGGTCGAGGTTGCGAAGAGGAGTTGGGCTGGCGAATGGATGGATATGGACACAATGCTTGTCCAGCTATGGCAGGTTCCAGATTCTGCCGTCCACAAGGAGCTTGTCCTCGGTATCCTAGAGATGCTATCCGACGACATATTCAACGGCGACGATACCGTGGTAGCTGTTCGTGAGGGCATTCTTAGTAAGGCGTCCGTCGAAATATTCACTCCTGCCGCCGTTCTAGTAGATACCTTCCCCAACCGTCAGGTAGGTCCCGACGTTAGATGTGGCGACGAAGGTTGGCTCGCGAGAATCACGGACCTTCTAAGCCATTGCTTATCGGGTGATGTGCAAAACAACGCCGAACTGCGAAGCTGTGCTATCCGGGCTCTTGCCGTACTCTATTCGCTGCTACCGTGGGTTGTCCCGAATGCCGTCACTGCTACCGGCTGCGTACAAGTCATGTGTGAAGGACTTCGTGCTTCTCATATCGAAGTCCAAAAGGTATGACTATCATGAATCACATCAATTGCCCGTTCACCTATCCTAGCGTCGTCGTTAACTAATAAAATACCGAAGGCGTCTTTAGAAGCCATGCACTCACTATACGCCCGTACAAGCTTCGTCGATCAGGAATTCCTAGATCTCGTTGTCCCGCTCTACGGCAGCAAATATATTGACCTATTTAGACGACTCTTTGAGTGGTCGGTAGTGGATCCAGAGGACATTGATGACGACAAGTATCAATTCTCCAAGAAACTATCCGAGGTAAGTTATGTTGTAAATGTAGATTCTGGACTATATTAATAGTGATACCAAGGTTATCTCGTTCCTTGGAAATTATATGGATCGTCGATTCAATGTCCTACCTAACGATTCGGATCGCATTGACTTTAAGGGCTTCCTGCAATTACTCTTACTGATCACCCAAAGCCAAAGTCTGGTTGTTTCTATTCCTGTCGTTGTGACATGGACTCGACTTTTGAACAACCGGTCCCTCGGTCCAAACATTGCGGATGTACCAACATTTATTGGACCGCTTCTCGAATGCTGTAGCTCGAGGCTTGTTCGATATGAGAACCTCCCTGAGGATACGCAAGATCCTACCCTTCAATTATTATTGGAGGATACCGACACAATCCCCGAACGTCATGCTTTTCTCGGCAATTATCGTCGATATAGTTCTCAAGTAATTGAGAGCATAGTCCGACTAAAGATAACAGACGCAATGCAGCACATTCTCAGCCAGACGGAGAATGTATTAGAACACCTTTATGACAATGTTCCACCATTTGACAGTATGTTTGTATCTTGATTAGTTTGCTGAGATCCGTGATCTAACTAGTAGCAGTGGCAACTTACTCTAAGACATCTCAACCTGTGCTCCGTGTCGATACGCAGGCGACTGTAATTGAGGCAGCCTTGAAGGGCATTTCACAGTGGAGGCATACTAAAGAAGAACCTCACCACGTAAGTATATGTATTCCTCGATGGATATGAACATATTTGCTAATATTTAAAACCTAATAGGAACAAGAGGTTGCCTCTTTAGAAGAAAATCTGGAATCCTGGTGTAACCGTTTATTGGGTATGAAGTTCGAGGTAAATAACATGATACCCTCAATGCTTAATGGACGGTTGCTAACTAATATAGGATCCATTAATTAGGAAGAGAATACTTCAACTTCTTGTTGCCTTTTCCGTCATGGCACTCGACAGGATTCCAGGCTTTATGCTGAAAGTTCTCGAGCATATCCTAGTTACATGGCCGGCTACACATCCGGATTACCGTGTTTACACAGATGCGATCAAAGAACTTCAATCCGAGAGCATGGTTGAGTTGCAGAGACTTGCTGCCAAGATGCCCGATCACCTCCTCGTAAGAAGCGATCAAATTGTTAAATGACTTTAATGATTACATAAGCTGATGACGATGACAGAATGTGTATGATCAGATTGAAGCTAAGGTGAACGAGATGATTGCCTCGGGGACACTCGACGAAAAGCGCCAGATTACCTACCAAACTTTCCTATTTACTATCGTGTAAGCCTCAAGAAGCTAACGTTCAAGGACACCGCTAACAAATACAGTCACCGTTCTACTCGCCTTGATCAAGCTACGAAGGCACAAAAATTACGAGGCTTCATTGAACCTGTAGTTTCCCAGTGGCAAAACGACAATCTGAAGCAGGCGTTGTCATCATATACGGGCTTTTGCGAACTTATGGCGCTTGACAAAGCACAGAGTTACTTAGCACGAAAGCAAATGCAAAATATCGCGGATTGGGGTTCTGTGGAACTCGATGCTGAGGGCCAAGCATTGCAGGCGGAGCTTGAAGAACGACAGACTGTCCTCCCTCTACGACCGACGAAGTCATTCTTGACTTGTTCTGTTGATAAAGTGGATAAGGAAACTGATCCATACCGGGTCTCATGTGCCCTGTGGCAAGATGGGTTTCCCATCATCCTTCCTGAATTACTCAACTTCTTGAAGTAAGGATCTCATACATTCATCTACACAGTAACACCTTACTAATATTCATGTCTAGCCACGCACATGCTTCGCATACTCCCGATAACTGGGTGGGATTACCGCCGGAGACGAGGTCTATCGTCGGTCGCGTTCTTACTGATCGCTTTTGGCAAGCAGGCATCTCTGAAGGGAGCAAAGATGAATTTTATGCCCGCGTGCTCGATAAGAAAAATACCCTTGAAGGACTTGCTTCGACAATTAGGGGGAGCATTCGGTTCGTCCGCGAGAACTGTTATGCAATCATATATTGCATGACACGACTGGACGTACAATTCTATGGCTTTAGCGAGCTACCAGGACCCTTAGCTCACGCTCTCCTAGCCGATTCCTTCAGCCTCTCAGCTCACCAGTTAATCAATGTTCTAAACCTGGTCAGATACCTGGTGGATAACTGCCCAGTTCCTTTACGAGACCACTTTCTTCCGCCGATCTTAGCTGCTTGCTGTCTTCAGATGAACAGCAGGATAAATGCTGAGTGGGCGAAGCTTGACCAACAGCAGGCGGTGAAGTCGGGAGCAGATGCTCTGACTGAAGAGATGAAGGCAGAGAGCATATTGAGGCAGTTAACCTACGCATCTGTGATGATGGTTGCGGACTTCCTTGACCCGGCTAGAACAAGTGAGTTCAATTCTTGGTTTATCGGCTATGATGCAATACGTATATGCACCCCACTAACATGGAGTAGATCCTCCAATCTCGCATTTAGGAGGCAACGGGGAGAGGAGCTATCCTACTCTACGAGAATTTTGCTTAATGCATTCCTCCATCGTAGAACCTCTCTTAATGTTTTGCACCCACACCATACGGTGGCGAGATTCACGATGCTGTGGAATAATGCTTAGGGTCTTTCGTTCCATCATTCCGGATTTTGCGCCCGCAGAGGCCAACTCATCGCGCGCTGGGGGAGCGAAACACCAGGCCGATACGTCTCCTACCCCCCCGGCCACGGCCACAGCTATTCGCGAATATATATCGTCTGATGTTGTGAAGGCGTGCATAACGTCTATTCATGAACCGTACTTTGTCGAGTTGCAGAAAGATTTTGCTTCTGTCATCGCCGCAATCGTAGTCACCTACAGTCACCATACAGCAACCGCACGAAACGTGTTAATTTCACTTCCCAACATAAAGCAGGCCGATGTCGACAGTGGCATAGAATACATGATGAGGAAAGAGACGGGCTCCAAGGCCCAGCGAGCAGTCATCCTCCAATTACTGGGTGATCTGAAAGGGGTTAGTGTATCTGAGATGGGAAAACTAAGCAAGAGCATCGCAATGCCTACGGCAAATCCCCCGGCGAAGAGACCAATACGCAGCAAGATGGCACAGCAATTCATGACAGCCCCAGCGCCAAATCACAACGGCTCTGGACAGGACAACAACACCAACGGCCACCAAGATGGGAACACCGACGTTTTAGACGGTGTCGCTAGCTTGTTCGAATCATAGAGCTAAGCGAGTTCCCTTCAGTCACCAACGAATTCAAGTACGTGGCCAGACGTGGCCGAATGCTGGGTTCTCATAAGCGAAATGGCCCGAGTTGTACTCATATCAAACATGGCATTATGTGTCGATAGATTTACGATTGTACACTTGTGCGGGACCAGCAATGTTTTATTTCGGCGTTGGCTAGGATTCAAGCTAGGATAGCACCTATCTCAAGGTCAGGCTGACAAGTTCGCCAGGCGTCACTGAGGTCATCAGCTAACACAACTCGGTAGATCTTACAGAGAAGTCTGCGTATACACGACATATATCAGCTAGTTGATGCTGTGTGTAATGCTTTAGGTACATAGCTAGAGGCGAGCATTCACATGCGCCTGACATCGTAATGCATTCATATACTACATTGACAGATACCCTTTGCAGCGTCTATGTGATAATTTATGTGGCGTTGAAGTGTCTTCGTTCGGGCATTATAAAAATACCTAACCGGCAAACAATCTCCTGACAGGTTCTAGAGTGAGCTTACATCCATCTCCAAAGTACACCACCGTGATTATTCATATTTAGGTGAGGATGGCTATGTTTTCCATATAAGTAAGGGAAATAAGAAGGAAATGGAGTAAAGGTAAGCACGTGGATAGGTATTACTATAGTCTAGTAAGACGACGTAGCGATATTGATCCGACCCCCTTATACCCCCTTATGCATCCCTTGCCCGCATTAATGTCAGGTAGCTGCCCCGCCTGTAGGTACGGTTGGAATAGTACACGTTGAATGGATTAACCAGATTTATAGGGAGTTAGGTACGATAATTGGGGGGGTTCGCACTAGGTACACCTTAATAGCCCTGGAGTATGCGTTCATATGCAGTATTAAAGCCAAACTCCCCAAGCTCTGACGTAAAAGCCAGAAAATGGCCTGTGCCAGGCGCGGGGAACTCTCGGCCAAAGCTACTAGGTACCTAATACCTACCTACTATCCATTGTTGATAGTAATAATAATAGTGCAGATAATAGCGAAAAGAGCAAAAGATAGGAGTACCCTGGACAGTGCAAGGTATAGCGCAAAGATAGCGCTAGAGCTTTCAGGATAACCCTGCATTTTAATGCCTTTGACATTTATCTTTTTTTTTCACACTTCCAGCACTTCTTCCCCCTTATCCCAAACACTGTCAACCGCCAAAACGCCGTACGCTATTCACATCCAATACCAACCCGTCAACCTGCCAACCCCAAGCAACAAGCGACAAGAGGCATCAACGCTCACTCACACCTTAGACGCTTATCGTTGCAGCACGTCTGATCGACATTTGACATTTGGTCCAATCTATCCTACCATAGCAACTAGCAACGAAAACCACGAACCCACGAACCCACGCATCCACGCATCCACAAGCACAGGCGCACGCGACTTTGCGAGGTTGGGGTCTTGAGGGTCTTGAGCCTTGAGGGTCTTGGGGGTCTCGAGGAGTCCCAAGGTTATGAAATCGCTTCGCAGGAATCCGACCGCCTATCATCTTTTGCTTTATTCTGCCGATATCCAGTACATCTAGTACATCCAATATCCCCCCTTTCACTCACCTTCGGCACCTTTGGGCTTCGTGATGAGATGTCGGATACCTTATTTGGGCTCTAATCAAATATGGCCGACTTGGACACCGTCTCCTCGATAGAGAATGAGGAACAATTATGGGATGGTACGTTTTATCTATGTTTCTGTTTTTTTTTTTTCTCAATTGTGATTATTCGATACTATTTTATACCATATACGCACAATGCATGATAATGCAAGATGCAACAGTATATATGTATACAATTTACTGATGATTGACTATTCTAGAATTGAGCAGAGTTGTCGCTACTCAGTGCCCCGCAGAAGCACACGAGACCATCGATGACGCCTTGCGATCATGGCTCTACCTCGCGTCGCGATGCAGAGACGAATTCTCTCAATCCGAAGATGATGTAGCGACATGTTCGCAAAGTCTTCTATACGGAAACCTCTTCCGCACCGACCCCGAATACGTGCGCAAACAGATTATCTACAGCTTGCTGCAGGAAGACGAGCCTGGACCTCTATACGTCATCGCTAGCTTCCTATTGCTCGACGGTCGCGAAGATGAAGCCACATTTAAACGAATGATCGAGGAGGGATGTTTCCACCGGCTGGTGGAGCTGATACATGGCCGAAAAGATGACGACCCGAGTTTGCATCGGTTGCTATTGGAGTTAATGTACGAGATGTCGCGGATCGAGCAGCTCCGCATTGAGGACCTCCTGCATGTCGACGATGGGTTCGTCACATATCTATTTCAACTTATCGAGGGGTTGTCCGACGATGTCCACGATCCATACCATTATCCAATCATTCGTGTTCTTGTAAGTTGACATGCATCCATCAACCGTACTCCTGCTTATCGGCCCACAGCTTGTCCTTAATGAACAGTACATGGTCGCATCCACCACCGCCGCGAGTGAACCTGCACTCCCAACCGCACCGTTGACAAACAGAGTTGTTAAGTGCCTCAGCATATACGGACCGAGTTATAGGACATTCGGCGAAAATATTATACTACTACTGAATCGCGAGACCGAAACGTCTCTACAGCTTCTTATTCTGAAACTCTTATACCTGCTTTTCACCACAAAGGCTACGTACGAATATTTCTATACTAATGACTTGCGCGTACTCCTCGACGTCATCATACGCAACCTACTCGATTTGCCAAACGAGTTGATGGCTTTGCGGCACACTTACCTACGCGTTCTATATCCTCTGCTCGCGCACACGCAGCTAAACCAACCACCCCATTACAAAAAGGATGAAGTGCAAAAATTATTGAGGATCTTGACGAACGCCGGAAACACGCATTTTGCGCCCGTGGATGAGACTACGATGAGGCTTGTCGATCGTGTGGCTAAAGTCGGGTGGCTGTCGGAGGATTGCGAAAGTTTTGGTGCTAGCGAAGTCGCGCGCAAATTCCTTGGTATCAGCCTTTCGCATAACGAGTCCGCAAGCAACGTTAGTGTCGTTCATGTAGCCGCAGTCATGGAGAAGCCAGGAGTCCAGACGCCGAGTCGAAAGGCGGATTCCAAAGCTGATACTGGAAATGGAGTTGGACCGAAGGCGGACGTTAAGAGTGATCTAACGCGCTCAAACTCCAACGGACACGCGTCGAAACCGAGCAGACCGAAGAAACCGCTTCCCGAGGTGCCGAGACACCGGCATGGCGTACCGTACGCTCCCGTGGAGAACGGGAATGGCAACGGTAATAGGACTAAGAAGCTACCGCCAAAGGCGCCGCCGCCGAGACGCAAGGGCCGGATGAAGCACACGACCGAAGCGGTGAAAACCATGTCGGAGTTGGTTTAACGGTTGGCTTGGTAAGCTTTCTCATTCCCGCTCAAGAGACAGAGACAGAGAAAGAGAAAGCAAGGGGCGTAATCCGATTATCTTGGAATAGCGGCATCTTTGAGATTGGACCGAATTGGACTCTCCCGTCGCGACTAGCAGAATGGCATCATGGATGAAACTTGAAACTTGAAACTTGGGAACTTTAGGGCTTGGAAGGGAATTGGCGTACCGGAAGGAAACAGCAGACGCTGACGCTGGTAACATTCCCACGGATCGCGTAATCAGGACGCAGCACTGCAGCAACTGACATTTGCATGAGCAAGGCGTTTACGGGTTTTTAGTAGTCGGAGAAGGGGGGCATTCCTTTCTGGAACCGTGCGAGGATGAGGGTGAGGGCGAGGGCGAGTGAGCAAGGCAGCTGAGTTCACTGGTGAGTAACTAACTATAGTACGTACTAAGTAGTACAACTAGTTGTAGTGTTTGAGTCGTTGTATAAGCAGACAGGCTATTGTTAGGATTACGCAAGATATTAATATAATAAGACTTATGAAGATTCGGTTCTTGAGATACTAGGACTGCTGATAGGCCTCCCGCCGTTCCATATAGCGAGCTGCCATAGTGCTATGTAGTAATACTAGCTGCAAGGTGCATGGATGTTCGATCTAGAACTTCAATGTTGTCTCAAACCGAGGTCCTGTACGTAGGTACGACATCGTGGTGCAGCGGGCTAAATGATCAATCAATGCCGGGAATAGCTGCGAACTTGGCGATGACATAGGTCGGGTTTTTAGCGCTGCAACGACATTGTTGGAATTACTTGATCTTCGGTTTCTTGCCAGGGACAGGGGATTTCGAATGCGTAGTTCCAATACACTAGGTGGTAGGTGGCTAAGGTCTTGAGAGCCTTGAGAGGGGAATTTCGCCCTTGCATGTGAAGTGGCAGATGTGGCAGCATGGCAGCATGGCTTAGACAACGGCTTTTTAAGTTACGGCTTAATCTGTGCCGACGGTATTTGTCAGCTTTATGATATCCATATGAACATATTGTGTAGATGTCCATTGTCCATATAGCAATCATATGGATGTTAGTTACAGCAGTGACAATACAGGATGACGAAGGTCGAAACGTTACATAGACCTCCAGCTGCATCTTGTCAGCTTGTGCTCATTAAATGTATGTGCAATCTTTTCGACTTGATGGTGGCTGTGAAAGAGAAACAATATCAAACATCGAACGGAGATGCCCGCATCAAGTCGGCAAAGTCAGCAACCGGTAAAGTTACGTCATAGTATTTCTCCTAGTGTAACAGTGTAACAGAGCCACAAGAGAAGAACCCAACCCCACCATTTAAGTTTATTTAAGTTTACAGCATATATGAGTTAGATTACCGAATGCGGATGGTACGATATGGCAACCGGGAAGCCCCATTGGCAGCGACCACCAATTCCTCAGCTACACGGATACATGAGGTAAGCTAATCTTATTTGGGTGACTGGTGTGGACAGAACTGGCAGAAATGGGCATAGCAAGCTGGGGAAAGGCGCAAAGGTGACGACAACGCCATCATCGTCACTGCACAATGCACATCCCTCTAACGCTAGTTGGTTATCCTTTACTCCTTCTCTTTTCCCTTGTCAGTGAGCTACTTTACCTGAGTAATTACCCCCCTTTTTGCTTATCATCGTCCACGATTCGAGGTCTCGACCTACGAATTGCATCTGAGTCGCAACTTTACTTTGTACTCTTAGTAGTTGCCTAGCTTACCGAACAGATCCTCTATTTATTGTTAGAGCCCGATCAAAGTTGTCGCCCAACTTTGAATGTCGAAGTGTCGAATAACAACGAATGCTCTCGAATCGTGTACGTTACCTACAACCTCTTCTGCGAAAGCTTCATTCAATGCTCCTTAATTGGAGTTCATAATGCCTCGATTACTCGGATCACTACTCGCATCTTCTTTAACAATGTTTCAATGCCTATTTTAATACCTAACCCATATATCTATTCTATCTACATAACAATTCAATCGTAGCTATCTTCAATGTTCAATGTTGGTGATCATCTGGACTAACTTGCTGCTTATTGTGTAGGGTCGTCCATATAGGTATACCTACCTACCTTACATACCTTACATACCTTACATACCTTACATACCATCTCAATTACAATCACCAAACCCTCAGATTGAAAGCGTCGAAAGCGTATACCCGCACCTCCTCTTAAAGCTACAGAATCCTATTCGTTACGCCATCTGCACCTGCCGAATACCCCGAACTCTATGCATTTGATATTTACGAAGCCAATATAATTCTCTGCTGCCGTGTTACCGTCTAGGGTGCCACTTGCCTGCTTGCCTAGGACCTAGGACCTAGGTAGACCTTTCTAAAAGAGATCTAAGGTGCGCTAGAGACTTACCGGCTCATGATCCCTTTTACCTCCAGGGCTAGTCTTTCCTAGTTTCTTAGTTTCAAACTTTATGAGATGTTTAGATGCAGGTGTACAGTGTACAGTAGTGTTTGGTTTCTAACCCGCCGCCGTTCAAAGTTTAGGGTTACGTCAACTGGTTCATGTTTGCCTACCTAGTAGCTTCCACTACCATCCGCTCCTCCTATCCCTCATTCTAATATGAATCAGCCTGTCGCTGCTGCTGCCTTGGAGCCCGGAGGATATCCAAGTAACGGCGGTGTAGGCGTAGGAGGAAACTATCCGAGGCCTAATTCCGGTAGTTACTTTGCGTACCACCAGCCACAAAGAACGCTTGTCGATGACGAAACTCTGTCCAACACTCTAGCCAATTCCTACACTGCACCGCCGCAAAATAACCTTCAGAACCTTCAGAACCTTCAGAACATTCCGAACTCTCAGAACCCCCAAAACCCCCAGAACGACATTAACCGCCAGCCAAAGTTCAACGAGGAGTGGGATGCGAGCGTGAGAGGAAGCTCAGTCGTAGACGGCCCAACATCTCAGCAGCATCATTACCCCTCTTCGACCATGCAGCGCGCCAATTCCACCTCCTCGCGGCGGGATAACGTCATCGCCGGCGACGATGCGAGCATCCACGGCATGTCCTTGTCGAGAGGGAATACACTGAAGAAAAAGAACTCGCTGCGTAGGAGCGGTAGTCTCAAGCGCAGCAGCAGTCGCAGGAGCATGAAGGCCGGTAGTGTTAGGAGCCTCGTCCTTCAGAGCTCTCATGACTCCGATGAGATTCACAGTGCATTCTACTGTCCCGTCCCGACTTCGGGCAGTCCAACTGAATTATTATCCAATAGGTTTCAAGGTAAGTCGTGACAATCTCGGTGTTGGTGTCTACCAATCTCGTACCTCCCTGTCGTTTGTCGTTCGTCGTTAACATCGAAGTTGTAGCATGGAGGAAAACCCTCAAAGACCTTATTGCGTACTTTCGAGAAATACAATCTCATTACGAGCACCGGTCCAAGTCGCTCCTCAAGCTCGCCAATGTCCTCAACAACACCTCCACGCCACCCGGCTTCCTTGCGACCGGCGGCATAGATGATGCGTTGCAAATATTGAGGAATTATCACAAGACTGCGATTAACGAGGCCAACAAAGCTCGTGAAATTGAGGAAGACGTTATACTAGCATTGACTGGTTTGAGAAGCGATCTTAACCAGAAGATAAAAGAGATCCGGAGCCTATCCAGCGATTTTAAGAATTCGGTGGAAAAGGAGATGGATGGAACTCGGAAAGCTGTTAACGCGCTGCAGGAAATATTGGGGCAAAATGAGCTGGACTCGTCTATGACGACGGGGAAACAAGATCCCTACCTTTTGCGATTGGCGGTGGATCGTCAGCTTGAGAGGCAACTCGACGAGGAGAATTACTTGCACAAGGTAAGGCACTTTCCAATGACCAAGTGTGGACATAATCTTAACAAGAAAATAGGCGTACTTGAATCTCGAATCGTCCGGTAGAGAATTGGAGTCCATCGTCGTGGGTGAGATACAAAAGTCTTATAACGCGTACGTTGGTATTATCAAGCGCGAATCAGACGCAGCCTACAACGCCATCGACGAACTGCGTGCTGGACCTATCTCGATGCCCAAGGATCACGAATGGATTAGTTTCATTCAACGAGACTCGCATTTTGTAGATCCCGAAGTTCCGATGCGATCCGCGGAACACATCCACTATCCGGGGCGAGATCACTTTGCATGCCAAGAAATCCGTGCAGGTCTACTTGAACGCAAGAGCAAGTACTTAAAGAGCTACACAGCTGGATGGTAAGGGTTCAACGTCAAAGTCTGTGAATTGGCTAATATGATTATAGGTACGTGTTGTCGCCGACACATTTACACGAGTTTAAGTCGGCGGACAAAACTCAAGCGCCAGTCATGTCGCTGTATCTACCTGAACAGAAACTAGGCTCGCATTCGACCGAAGGAGGCTCGTCCAACAAATTCATCCTGAAGGGGCGACAGACAGGATCTATGCACCGCGGTCACACGTGGGTCTTCCGTGCCGAAAGTCACGATACCATGATGGCTTGGTACGAAGACATCAGGATGCTCACCGAGAAGTCTCCCGAAGAGCTCAGCAATTTTGTCCGAGGTCACGCCCGCACATATTCCAGAACCTCGCAGCGAACAACGAGCTCAGATGGGATGGTGGATGAGGAAGACGAAGAGCCGTTTACGGCCGATCCCGCCGTCGCTAGCCCGGGCTCTCGCCAAGAATCCCGACCCGAACCAGGGGGTAGGTTTCCTTCTGATATTCAAATCAACGCGCAGAGAGGTATGCAGGTACCGCGCTCGCCTAGCAACGCCAGCTCGGGGTTCCTTGTCAATGAACACACGACGGCGGGCATCAACGCGAACAACGCCGACCGCGACGCGATCGCCGGCGCCAGCGCGTTACCAGGTAGCGGCCTCGGTGAACCGTATCCCGGAAACCGGGCGTCGCTTCAGGTTGGGCAATCCTACGGGAACACACCGAGCGTGAGAATGGACCAGGCACATAGTCACGCAGCAGTTATTGACCACGAAGCACGAGCAGATGGCGTAAACCCGTACAGCGGCGAACCTATCCTCCAACAACCGCAACCGCAACGAGGCGGCTCAGCAGTGGTGGTGGTGCCGGGGCCTAGTTCCACGGGCACGCCGCAGACGCTGGAGACGACCACTAGTCAGGACTCCGGTAACGGGGGCGGCGCGTACGATGCACCGGAGCACAGATACGCACCCGTAACCATCGCGGGACAGAAAAGGGAACAGCCTGCTTTAGTTACGGGTGCTGGGAACTTGTTCGTGAAACCACTACCCGACGCTGCAATGGGTGGCGCGCCTTTCGCTGCCGCAGCTAATGGCCAATATGTTCAGGCACAAGGGCAAGGACGACCGTACGGCGATCGATCAAACAGCAACCCGCACGTTCCTGGCGAGTACCCTAGAAGCACTCCCGCTGGTACGCCCGGGGCTTGCTAGATGATCGTTCGCATAGCCTTTGCGTGGTCGGGGAGTTAGGTTTGGGGGTCAGGGGTACGTTAGAATGGTTGGATAGGTTGCCTCCACTGTTTCGAGATAGCAGCGTACGAGACATCAAGTAAAAATAAGGAATGCTGTTTTCATACATACGTCAGGAGACAAGAGTGGCCATTGTTCGATACTTACAAAGTCAACCGGCGTGGTACAGAATTAGAGACCAAACAAGCGACGGAGATATGAGGGGAAGCTTTTTGTGCTTTCGATTCGATTCGGCTCGTTCTGGCTTCGGCGATAGATGGTAGTGGTAGGGGTGTACCGTTCTGATATACCTTTTTCTTCTCCTCGTCCTTCGAAAATAACATGTCTTCCTGTCGTGTGGTTGTGTGAGAGTGAGACATTGATATATCCTTTTGAAGCAGCTTTTACTTTGTCGTGTCTACTATCTGTCTATTTCTTTTCATGGGGCGTGCGGTGCGGTTCTGGGTATATATAGGTGTTCAGGAGAAGTTAGGTTGGGATTGGTGTACGGAGCGACAGGCGAGTGGATGGATGGCTCTACTTGTGGGTTGGATACTTGGTTGCCTAGGCTGGTTGGGCAGACGGGGATACAGACAGAACAGACAGACAGATTTATGGAATATGATTCCGTTTTTTGTTGAGTTGAATGGGTGTTTGCGCTTATGTTCTTTTGAGACTATGTTCGTATATAGTGACTTTAATGGGATATCGGAGTATAGGTGTTTTATGAGAGGCGTGATATAGATATGAAAAGTAGAATACAGTACCTAGGCACGTAATAGCTAATTAAGTTGTGAAACTGTGAAACTTATACCTATTTTCTTGCTAGGATTTACAAGACACGAATTTTATAACATAGGTGCCTAATGGCTTGGAATATGCTCAGAAGATCGCATTGCATCGAATAGAGCCTGGTGGCCCATTGCAACGTTGGAGCGTACTTATGACCAAGGAAGAAACATCTCAAATCTTCACACTTCTCTGCTATCATCACAATATATTTACATTCAACCAACTTTCACTCATCCTGCCTCTTCGCACTTTATTCTTCTTTTCACGTTCACGTAACACCAAGAACAGACTTGATTCTCATCGTGGGAAAAAAAGACTTTAAAATTCAGAATTCAGAAATCCTCGTAACGCCGTTCCGGTGCCATATGAACATCAACTAAGGGGATGGATGGATGATAGGGGTAACGACCACGCGAGGATAGAAGAACCGGCGGCGTGTCGCGGTTACGCCTAGGAGGAAGGGGAAGGGGGAAGGGGGAAAGCAAAAACGGGGTGGGTATATATTCCTGCCCATCTGAACTTTTCTTTTCTCTTTTTAGAATCGTCCTCCTCTGCTGAATCCACCTCGTCCCCGACCTCCACCGCCGCCGCCTCTGCTGAATCCGCCGCTGCCGCCACGGCCACCTCCTCTACCGCCTCCGAACGAACCTCTGCCTCCCCTCGACGGGCCACCTCGGCCGAACCCACCGCCTCCGCGCCCTCCTCGCATGGGGCCTCCCCTCCCACCACCGCGTCCGCCGCCGCCGCGACTCGGCTTCTTCACCTTGGGGGCTCCGGGGGGCGGTTTCGGCTTAGGCAGGAACTTCTCAAGCGGGAGCAGCTTCTCGGCACCGATGAAGAACTTGTCGCCGGGCTTGAAGGAGGCGGCCTGGATGCCCTCGGAGGGCTTGATGGTGAAGTAGACCTGGTTGATGGGGCCGAGCACCTCGTCGACCTTGCCGACGGCGGTCTTGTTCTCGAGGAAGATCTGCGCGTTGAAGTGCGGCACCTTGGGGTTCACGCTCTCGCACACCATCTCGCCCTCGCACGCGTGCAGGAACGAGCCCATCTCCAGGATCGTGTCGGGCGGGCCCATGTCCCGGTTGTTGAAGCCGCCGCGGCCTGTGGGTTTTTTTGGTTCGTCTGTTAGCTTTATTTTTGATCTTCAACTACCTCATATAGCATAGCATAGCTTAGCTTGGTATAAGGTGAATTAAGGATGAGAATGAATTGAAAAGAAAAGAAAAGAAAAGAAAAGAGGTCACGTACCACCGCCTCGAAAACCGCGACTCCCTCCGCCGAAGCCGCCTCGTCCGCGCGGCGCTCCTCTCGACATGTTGACGGTTCTTCTCTCCCGAGGTCAATTGGCCTCCGTGGTGTGTTGCTAGCTGCTTCGTTGAGCTGTGGTGGTCGGTTCGCGGTTTGCGACTGGCAGGTTTTTTGCTCGGACGAATCGAAGCTTTGCAGCGGCGAGTTACAATAGGTTAAGTTACAATAATATTTTTTGCTGGAGCTCCCGCATTTTTTCTCGGTCGGAAAAACTGTTCGGCAGTGATAAGACGGTCACGATAAGATAGTGGCTGGATAAGCTATTAATGAGGGTATGGAGTTGTTGAAGACTAAGTGCTGAATTAGGTAAGCATGCGGTGTGGGGGGGTAATAGCCTATTTTATGTATTTTACGGTACTATTTACAGGGGTCTGTACTCTGTAGATTTCCTGCAACTTCTGCGACACCTTCCTAGATCAAATTCTTTGCAAGACTCTACATAAATTAGTACTACTGATATTAACGTGGAGTTAAAACGCCGATCGATGGGGCAGCAAATGAGAGACTAGAAGACGCCGTCCTACCTGCACCGATGCGACCGATAGAAACGTTCCATCGTCGGCGATGCCACCCTTTTCTCTCTCTCTCTCTCTCAATTCTCAAATCATCCGAGCCGGGGGATCCTATACGAGAATGCGAGAACGTGGTGATTACAGACTTGCAGATTGAATGATATGCCCGTCTTCGGCCGTCACGGTCATCATGGCGGCATGGCTCCCTACCTATGGTTCGCCATGCGGTTCCCGTCACACCAGGAGATTGGTCGACGATGAGTGGCGTGCCACACTGCCTGACTGCCCACCGTCTCGTACCTAACCCATCCCTTCCCCAGGTCGGTAATTAGCTACATACATACTATGTAGTATATGTATCACGGCAGCACGGATATCTTGGTATGATGAAACCGTGCGAGCTCGCGAAATCCTTCATTAGCAAGTTTGGTCTAGTATGACGTCGTGTAACCGTGATATAATATGAAAAGGGTCTTTGGGATTTGCCAAGAGTTGCGAGGCTTGCAAAGGGCTGAAGAAAGGTGGGAAATTTTTGGGCTGGTTTAGTCCGTACCTAACCTTTGCTGTGAGACCTGAAGCCTGTGCCGCTTTTGCTTTTGGTGCCCTGATGCTTCTATAAAAATAGAAATGTGGGGTGTTTGCCGAACGGAGCGATGAAAAATGTTATGCATAAAACTAGTGTTTGACGTAATAAATTAGCGTTTGATACTGGTGGGGTTTTCCGTTTTTTTTCCGACGGAGGATTATGATCATCTCTCCAACTTGGTAATACTCACAGTATTTTCAATGATTCTCTATTTCGTCAACATATCCATGAGCGCCTAATGAATTAACAGTATATTATCATGACCCACTCAAAGCAAGAATTGACGCCGGCA
The DNA here is from genome assembly GCA_022497145.1 of Rostrohypoxylon terebratum. Classification (NCBI taxonomy): domain Eukaryota; kingdom Fungi; phylum Ascomycota; class Sordariomycetes; order Xylariales; family Hypoxylaceae; genus Rostrohypoxylon; species Rostrohypoxylon terebratum. The sequence continues at coordinate 139,214 of MU385906.1, read as the reverse complement.
GCTCAGTACGGAAATATGCCTTTTGATGTGTTCGTTATAGTAAGAGTTTCAGAATATTCTATGTAACCGAATATTCACGATCGTTACCTAGGAACGATGGGATCGCACAGCCGATCCAAATCAGGATAAGCAACAATGGGATGAACTTGCGCGCTAGTATCTTGCCATGAAACCTAAGGACCGAGAAGTGCGTATCTTCCTAGACACATTCGCAAGATCTCATCCTGCAAAAAAGGGGTTCCTAGGTAACTAAAAGTGCATGTCGTTAGCCCTACCACAAGGAAGCCTCCCGGCGGTGGCAACTACGGCAGCGTTTGTCTAGCAACAGTTCTACGGCAGAAGTAGAACCTGCTGACGACATCGTCATGACGCGAGTTCTACCTTCGATGCAGTCAATCCAAGAGCGCAACTTCTGCGCTCGAAGACTTACTCACACATCCAACGAACCGGCCATAGTGCGGACGTATTATGGCCCTGTGAACGGGGAGGACCGGGACGATGCCTTCAAGGTCCTGACTCAGAATTCTTCGCTTGGGTGGTGTATCGGCAAAAACGGCATCTGGGATGATAGAACTTTATATGATGTCGGGGATGATTGGCACCGTGTAGTGCTCCGCGTTCCAGGGCTAGGCGACGAGGAGGCGACGTTGGGGGAGAGAGAGTATTATGACGGTGACGGCACAACGCTAGATAGCATTCCACCGTCGGCGAATGACAGGGATCAGCTAGATGCATGGCTCTCGGGGAAAAGGCTTGCTACTCGGTTTTATGTCGTTGATCGTGAGGCTATGGAGCAAAGGATGATTAAGGTTTTCTACTTGGATCCCCATGGCAATGCTGTGTGGAGTCATAAGTTTAAAGCTGATGTTATGCTGGAGTATGCTGGTGCTTGGCACGAGATGGATTTGGCGGACATCAATAGGTGTTTTTCGGGGACTAAAGAGGATGGAAGCGAATTGCTTATTTGAGAAGATGCCTTCCTTCAAGTTCTTTGACTGCGTGTTGGATAAGAGGTATTAGCGATCACCTGATATCCCGAATCCCTGATATCCTTTTCGCAGCACATTGAATGTCATGTCGAGCTGAATCAAGCTGATGGTTAATAATACCGTTTTAAAGAATCCGTTTTTATCAACGGACTCGTTCGCGGACGTTTATGAAAATGTGGCTGAGTAGGTACCTGCCTACATAGTACCTAGGTCCTATGCTGTGAGACCTAAATAGAAAATGACGCTGTGAGCGCTTTGAGACCCGCGGTCTCCATCCCAGTAGCCGTCTTTTAGGTCTTTTAGTGCTGTGATATCGCGTGGTATCCGAATCCTTGGGTTGAGCTGACACATTTATTAGTCGAGTTACATTCAATACAATTGCCAGAGACATAGGGCTAGCTTCGAAATCTTGGAACTTGCCGGGTCCTAAGACTTTTCGAGGTCATCATGACTTGGCATACGATTAGTACGTTGTAAAGTGAAGAAAAAAAGGTAGCCCCTGCACAAGTGAGATCTTGGCATATGTAGATAATACTATGTAATAGTCTAGACCGACGAAGATTTGCGATATGGACGAGATGAGCTGGTGAGACGAGGGTTAACGAGGGCTAACGAGGGTTTGCGAGATATAGCTAGACCACTTATGGCCTCAATTCCAGCATGAAATCGAATGTTATACCGTATTACGGTGTTGCGTCGGTGATCCAAATAATATGTATTATTGGTATGCACATTAAGCTTTTTCTCGCCAGTATTTGTCTGTTTGTCTGGATGTCTGACTTGTTATTTGCTAGACGATCCTATCACCTGTCCGCTTGCTGATTCGGATTTCGCAGACTCGCCAGTGGCCGAATTTTTCGCGTTCGCAGCCGGAAGACTGGACGGTCTCTTCCATAGGTCGCCGCACGTGTCATTGATCTACTTGTATGCAGTGTAATTGCTCCCACCAGTAATCATTGGTTACAGTATAAGGTGCCATAGCCACCGTGTTCATCATGTTCTAGGCAGCGACTTTTCGATGCTGCAATAGAACGCTGTTCGGTTGTCAGAAGTGATACAACTCGATAACCAACATTACCTCCTACTCAGAACTCTGAGTTCCGTCTGCTCCGTACATACATAGTACTAACAGAGTGATGATCGGTGGCGCCAGCGCCAGGGTTAAACCCAACACTAATATAATAATAGATGATTGGTCGCACCCCTAACGAGTAGCGTTAGCCGCAAAGCACGAAGGAATATCGAACTAGGTAGTAGGTATTACTATATAATATTTTTACAGTACCTAGGTAGATATGCAAGATCTAGCTAGGCTGTTCTGTTAGGTGTTAATAGTAGTAGCTACATATTCCAAAACGGAGGCTATGATTGTGTGGTTAGTGCCGGTACGGCTCACATCTCGTATAACCATAACATCCCGCTCATAATGAGGACCGGATATTTGTTCTTAATTCAACCAAGCGTAGTACAGCTGAAGCGACAAATACGGCTGGTCGTCCCGAATGCAACTTACCCCGGCAGATATGCAGGTGGTTGCTTAGTCTTTGTGCTCCCTATACGCAGGGCGAATCACCGGTGGGCTTTCTGGACGACGATAAAGAATCGCACAAAGTAATACGAAGTTGGGGAGTTGGCGAGTTGGCGAGTTTAGGAGGGATGACCATTAAATTTCCAGCAGACTGTTTTGGGTTTTGGTTTTGTCCTAAGGATCCTTGATGATATTTGACTGCAGGGAAAGTTCAAAGCGTACCTACTACCTACCTAGGTCCTAGGTCCTAGGTATATTACATCGTGCTTGCCTATGGGCTATTAGACAGACTTTAGTAGTACTGATATGACTACCTCCACAATCACGGATACGGTACCTACACGAGGTATATAACAACTCCACAAGTGACACACGTGCAAAATAGCAGCAGCCTTGAATATACAAACCTAATGAGATTTTAGAAATTAGCCTTATGTTACATAGTAGTTGCACAAGGGTCATAAAGCTCATACTCGGCTAAGTTAGTGCAGGTACAAAAAAGAATATGTACCTAGATAGGTAATAGGGAAGACGCCACTACTGTACACTACAGAAGAATCTAAGACACCACAAGTAGGTATGACCCGAATGGAACAGCAGTGGAAGACTGGAAACAGCAGTGGAAGTTAATACCTATCGTCCAATGTGCACATTGGTGGATATTGGAGGGCCAGAGGGCATGGTAGACATGGTAGGCATGGTGGGCGTGGTGGATAAGTGCGGGTCTAGTTCCATCCGTGCCTGTGCTGTGCCCATTAGGTTACTTAGAATAAGTATCTTGGTAGGTGCAATCTGTACTATTTAAGTCTATCTCCAGCAAAATATCAGCGAAATTCCACAGAATTTCCATAGATAGTACATGGGCGGAACAAGGGTGGGAACGGTACCTAGTAGTATGGATTTTAGCTAAGGATCCCCTACCGTTAACTAAGCCTCCTCGGCTTCTGTGTCCATCAGCACTAATTCTTTGTAATTTGTCTTGGCTTTTTTTTTTTCACCCTGGACATCCTGGACAGCCTATCTTCCTCGAATTCTACATACCAATTCCACCATTTCCCATTTCTACCTACATAACATAATAGGTACATACTACACACGGATCCATCGTGACCAGGCGTTTGCAGTGTTTGCAGGTCATGTACTTCGTACATACACTTACACATTGTCACATACACATGCACATACACCTGCGGCGTCCTGCGGATGAATACCTATCTCACATTCTTTTGTACTCGAAACTGGCCTAACCTATTAACTCCATTAACTCCCCTACCAAAAGTCCTACCCTTACTTCAGTCTTCACTACTACACCCTTGCTGCCTTGGTACTTCTGGTCTTCTTCTTCTTTTCGTTCTATTCTAATAACGGAATGATACTAGGAAGACTAGTCTATCTAGAGCCTAGGAATTACTAGGAATACTAGCAATACTAGGAAATACAATAATAAGCTGACCTGCCTGAATTGCTGAATGATTATCATAAATACATCCTGGACATTTCGCCCCTCTCCTTTATTCAGCCCCCATCCCATATTTTATGACCGATCATACCCTATCCTCTCTTTTTTGTTCTTTTTTATCACGGCATACTCGGTCGGCTTCATTGTGGGACATATTTTCTCATAATATGACCTCTCCGCCAACATTATTGTCGCCGCCGTTTCCGTCCTTCTGACATTCTTTACAACCAACAATCCCTGCGATTCCCGCAGTAGCATCACCACGACCAAGTTTTGGGATAATACGCATTGCCTAACTTCCAGCCATAGGATACAGTAATTAAGAATCCGGCGCAGGATATAATCGGTGTTGGTATTTTATTGTCTCTCTTTTTTTTTTCTTAGCTCCATCTAAAGGCGCATTGGTATACTTCATTGTATCCCGCGCCAATCGCATACCACGATGAAGGAGCAGTGGGATAAGGACGTCGAGTCCTCGGCTCAGCTGCTATCTAAGGAGACCCAGTCGTCAAGCAGCGAAGAATTCGATTTCGACGAACCCGAGGACAGCCATAATTGGTCTTCCCAGAGATCCGATCACAACCCAATATTGCGTCGTCTCAAGTCGATCCCGATACCTGGTTGGCTACCAGCTCGCAAATTCAACCCACGATATTTTATATTCGCTGTGGTTATTTCTTTACTTATCACAATATTCATCTTCAACCCCTACTCTCCCGCGAAACCTACTCAACACCAAACAGATGTTGACGTAACTCATACAACGGCGCCAACGACAGCAGCTCAAATCACCTCGACCGTCGCAACCCACGAATCAAAACCTACCTCGGCATCTGCATCCGCATCTGCATCTTCGTCCAAGTCTCTAGTCGCGCCCGCAGCATCATCTTCTCCGGCACCAGCAGGAAAAGTGGAAGAGCCGGCCAATAAGGACGACAAGGACAAATCCGAGGAGAAGGAGAAGCCAAAGCCAAAGCCAAAGCCAGAGAGCAAATACTGCACTACATGGCCCGTAGACGAAGATGGAAACTACAAGCTGCAAGCGACAGACCGCGTAAACAAGATCAAGATAGATAGCATCGCTCCCAAGGGTGGTTGGAAGAAGCCGAAGGGCATCAAGGTAATCGGTATGGTTTTCTATGGTCGTAAAAGATACGTGGATATCCTAGATTGTTACCTCCAGCAGAACTTGGCATCCAATGGCGGCTACTTCGACGAAGTTTGGTTCATGGCCCACACTAAGGTTGAGGACGATGTTGAATGGGTGGAAGAGCTTGTCAAGAAGACGCCAGGTTACAAGCTCGTTGGCAAGGGTGTTTGCGAAGGCAAAAAGTACAAGTGCATGTGGAACTATGCGGTGGAGGACAACACCATCTATGTCAAGATAGATGACGATATTGTGAGTGACCCTCTTGATCGCATGCTACATTTTGCTCTCGATTCGAGCAAGATCAGGTTCAAAAAAAAATATGGGGAGATGCGATGACTAACCTTGTGAACCAGGTATATATCCACCAAGATGCTATCCCACAACTCATCCACACACGTATTGCCCTTCCCCACCCGTACGCCATTTCGGCGAACTTGGTCAACAGTCCTGTTACCGGTATGGAGCAGTACCATTATGGTGCTATCCACCCTTTCCTTCCGGACCCTGCCAGCAAGCCTTCGTTCCTCGCAGCGGAATCGTGGCGCGTGGCCGACAAGGAGAGGTACCCGGAAGAAGAATTGGTAGCCGACTATAACCTGATGGATATCAAGCCCTCGTACCGCGGCCACCCGTGGCTCTTGATCTCCGATGACCACTATGACCTGCTCAAGACCCCGATGGGTAAATACGACCAGGATCGTGGCGGTGATCCGATTGCGTTTGGTGCTGCGTGGAAATCGTGGGCTATTGGCGCGCAACAGCAATACTCCCTCCTGTACAACCTCGAGCAAAATAAAATGCACCGTTATTTCTTCGGTAGAAATATTCGCTACCCGGAGAACTCGTCGAAACCGAATGCTACGGCCGTCGTTCTCGGTGACGGAAAAGGTCCTGGTGGCGAGCAGACATATGATACCGGATTCAACCGGTATAACCTCAACTTCGTTGCCGTCTGGGGTTCCGATATCAGGGATCAACTTCCTATTGCGGACGACGACGAGCAGGATATCACTGCTGATATTCCGAGACGTATCGGACGACCATTCCTCATCGATACGCGCTCCGTAGTAGGCCACTTCAGCTTCTTCACCCAGAGCGATGGAATCACTAAGAGCGATCTTCTTGACCGATATCGCGCTTTCGCGAACGAAGCTGTGTGCAAGCCGAATAACCTGAAGAAGCCGTATGATCTGATGTGCGAAGGCTTCCGAGCCGAGGGCGGCCTAGGACGGTAGTAATAGCTTCCGCATCTTCGGCTGGAAGTTCAAGTTCATTCGAATGGGGAAGGGCATGAAGAGCGCGAGGAAATTATCTCCCGCGCCTCATATCCCATGATATTCTTGCATGGCGTTCCTGGGTATTTGCATACGAAACGAAACCATCCGGGCCAATTTCCGTACATAAGAGTGCTCGAGAGATTTGGTTTGGCGAAATGCGCAGCATTGGGATTTTTTTCCGAGAGTTTATGTGTTTTTTTTTTCATACCAGATACCATTTTACCGTGGGCTCAGAGTATGAGAGGCGAACGGCAGGAAAGGGGTGAGGCAAGGCGATGGCGATGGCGTATTGCAGGTCGTACGTAGATATATGTTTATTTAGGAATGAACATGCACGCACATTTCCCAACAACGTACGAACGTACCACATACTTCCTATATACCTGTGAATGGCATCCAATATTTTTCCAAATATGGGAACACAACATCTAACGGTCTAAGGGGTCTGGCCAATGCGAGGTGAGAGGTGAGATTAATATGGGCTCGGGTACCTGAATTGGACCGCGCGAAGGTGCAGATGGACCCGGTCGACTTGGTCGATTTGGTGGTGGACGCGCGTCCTGGTGAGTAGGACCCCGTTTTGGGGGGCGGGAAGCTTGGCGCGGGAGGGCTGGAGGGTTTGATTACCACCGAGGGGCCGGAGTTTTAATAGGGAGTTACTATTTATTTTGTTTTGGTAGGTTGTATTTGGGATTGGGAGACGCTTTAATAATGGTGGTTGAGAGGGTTGGGAGTGAGGCTACGGAAAAGGACAAGAGCGAGGATGTGGCACAGTGGACGCCTTCGGGTCTTGGTACGGGTATCGGCATCTTGGGGATGCAGGTGTGAGGATTTGGGGGGGGGAAGGTGAATGGCTTGGGGGTTCTTGGGTTTCTTGGAAGGGGGGGGAGAATAGATAGATATATCTGAGAGGAGAGGAGAGTCTCCTTTGCTTGGCTGTGAGACAGAAATCTTAAAGGTCTAAGGTGTTGATTTGAGTCTGTATGGTGGTGGTGTTGAGACACCCTTCCTCGGCGTTCTATCCCTTCATACCTCAACTTAAGCACCTGGGCAACCGAAGAAGACCGAAAGAGTTATGGAAATAATAGTAAAATGATAGTAAAAGGTGGTGGGATCAAAACTCTAATGAGGCTCTACGATGAATGCCGAACGGGAAGCTCTTGCTCCCTAATGGTAGCATTCGGATCATTTTACTATTTTCGTCTAAGCTGCTTGTGGTTAGGAAGCCGAAACAAGGTGCTCTGGCAGAGCTGGCCCAAGATTGACTATATGTGTTTTTCTATTGAGTTCTCTCGTAGCCATCCATATCAATAGTATATCTTTGAGGGTGTATATGCAGATGACAGATGTACGTAGCTTGGTGTGTCTGAACTCAGAGGATATTGGTTGCTTGGTTGCTTGGCAGACGAAAAATGGCATCGTGGTTGGCAATGAAATATGTTTATCACAAATTATTCCATGGTCAAGCGTATTTGATACAAATCCCTTCCCTTGATAACAGCATCTTTGGCCTCATTCTCCATTCTCACATGTCATTCCGACGGATGATTAAAAAATTAATATGATTTAAAAAAATCTTGGCCGATGATACAATTTCCACGGTTCAGATATCGGGACCCGATCTTGGCGCGGGTATAACCCCTTGCTAACCACGTGGTGATCCCTGCGTATATCCGGCATACTACTTGGAATAATGCGACCGGTATAACTCTACGTCTTTAGATCTTTAGATTATCAACAATCACTCGGTACAAACGAGATATAAGGAAGGAGGAGCCCGTACTTCCTCTACAATGTAACATGAATTCATTACGAATTTAGTATCAAAGTACACATATTGGAACTTGCTGTCTTCCAAAATTTACGCAAAAGTAGCACCTCAAAATGAGAAATCTGGAACATCGCCGAACCGACAAGAATCGGGTTATACCGATAGAACCCGAGACGCCGTGGTGACCTCAAGTTCCTCAAATGAAGGACCTGTTGTCGATTATTAGAGGAGAGTGCGCCGAAACCTCCGGAATTTGTGAACTTCGAAGAGTCATTGCTAAGGGAGTTCCATAAGTACCTAGGACCTAGGTCTTAAGCAGGTACCTATGTTCGGAGAAGAGAACGACATTGCCACACGGTGATTGGATGCCAAGATACTGTTGGCAGTATGGTCGCATACAGGTCAGGCAGGAATCATGCAAAGAGGTTATCGTCACTTATCATTGGAAGCTGTTGGTCAGATGTCCAGATTTCTACATAACCAGCACAACCAGCACAACCAGCACAACCAGCACAACCAGCACGTCCGAATACGGAGGCGCTGGGCGCTTAATATGTATATTGTACTTCAGGCTTCAAAGCATAAATAGGTCTACTGGATTCCTTCCCCCAGGAAGAAAGGAGGAGAGGAATCAAGGACCTTGAAAACCCTTCCTGAACAACAAGATCTGTAATTGTCCAAAGGACTGCAGACCGTTCAGCACTTTGATGAAGAGCCTGTAATTGTCCAAAGGACTACAGACTACTCTACATCTTCCAGAGAGCTCTTCTGTTATTACAGAGTGCTCAATCCGAAGACCTGTAATTGTCCCAAGGACTGCAGATGCATTCGGTATTATGATGAAGAACCTGTAATTGTCCAAAGGACTACAGACTACTCTGCATCTCTAAATAAGCTCTTCTGTCATTACAGATTGCTTAAATCGAAGACCTGTAATTGTCCCAAGGACTGCAGATGCCTCCAATATTTCGATGAAGAACCTGTAATTGTCCAAAGGACTGCAGACTATTCTACATCTTTCAGCGAGCTCTTCTGTTACTACAGAGTGCTCAATTCGAAGACCTGTAATTGTCCAAAGGACTACAGATGTCTTCAACACACATCACGATAGCCTCAATGCTCAGAGATGAGCATTTGAGGAAGGAGGAGCTGGTGTTACATTGATTACATGGATTATGTATTGTTCTAAGGTCGCGTGGGCCCCTTGGGCTATTACTACCCAACGTGGGCTTCCCCTCCTTCAAAGAAGAAAGACGAGGGACCTCAGGACCAGAACCGTTGATTATCAACTTGAATATACATCATTCCAAGCTTCAGGTATGACCCTTGTGACAGACATCTAGGTAAAAACACGATTCTTATTGACGGTTCACCCGTGCGTAAAAGTTGAAACTAAAATATAGTTGGTTAGAAGGGAACGTTACCTCAAATAACGTTCCTACTTACCTTGTAACTAGGTTATGTAGGTTATAGTAATAGTACCTTCTATGATTAATGTCAAGGTTAGGTAAACGGTTACCTAGGAAGGAGTCAACAGGACAGCAGGATACAGGTGTCGCTCCTTCAAATCTCCACCAAACATATCCATATCCATATCCATATTGATATTCATAAGAAGGTACGGTGCCTATTGTGCCTATTGACCGTATCTGCGAGATCTTCCTGCCAGGAATCTTTAGACCACCTCCCGATTTCTATAGACCTCTAAACGCTCCTAGGCTACTAGGTACTATTCTACTTAACCAAACCTACCATCTACGTAGGTATGGATACCATATTAACACGGGAAGGCGTCACAAACAAGTGCTAGTAAAGAGTACAAGGCATACCTATAGGTAGTCATCCAATGCGCAATAAATGACAGGCTACTACTAGGTAGGTAGTTTGCCTGCGGTCATTTCTGAAGCAAGCAGTAAGTAGACTTATGGACATTGATACTGACCTCATAATAGAGCCTCACTCTTACACATAAAGTACTTAAACAATCGCTACTTCTCTCCTGTAGGCTCTTCGCTGTAGAATAAGTAGGTACTAGGTAATAATTTCTTGAAAGCGAAGCATTCCCTATTCTATCGACTCCGAAGACACTGATCGTCATATATTACGATTACGACACAATCCAATAAATTTCAGAATCTACTTTGGTACTAGAAAAGCATCCATCATCAACTCCCACACCACTCAGTCTTCCATATTGTTACAATATTGCCGTCATGGAAGACCTGCTAGTGTCAAATCCTTGGTCAGGTGTAGAGCCCGTTCGTGAGGTTCGTGAGGCTCATGTTTCAGTCAGTTCTATTTGGCCTGATCGACTTCTCCACGTCCCCACGATGAGATCACATCGCAACAACGGCCAAAATGTCTACGGTAATGTACTCGAACCTAGATACAACATACTCAGCTATACCTGGGGCTACTACCAGGATAAATCCGAAAATCCTAATAAACAACATGTCGTCATTCATGGCATTGACTGGGAAATTCCCTCCATTTATCCAGACTACTTCACCCCGCGTGGGTTTCACCTCGCGATGGAGCGTGCCGCCCAAGGTGTTAGAAAGGATTCATGCGAGTGGTTATGGGTGGATATAGCGTGTGTTCCCCAACAACCTCAAGACGAGGAAGCAGAGAGCGAAGAGTGCGTACGATTGCGTAAGCAAGAGATTGGTCGACAAGCGGCAATCTTCGCTAGGGCACAGGAGCCATTCATATGGCTATCGAAGCTTAAGACAACTGATATTTGGGGAGCAGGAGAATCGCCAATTCATGCGGCAGCTCTGAATCACTGTACCCACCCATTTCACCCCAACAAGAAGATTGATCTGGACGATGCTGCTCTGTGGCTAAGGAGGCTGAACGACGGATCCATCTCGTACACGCAGTGGCTGTATCGTATACTAGATCATCCGTGGTTTAAGTCTTTGTGGACATTGCAAGAAATGATACTCCGGCCTGACGCTTATTTTCTCTTCGACGATGGACTGCTCAATCTCGATGGAAGCCAGGCTCAAGCAATGCAAGATTCAAACAATTCGGGCAAATTCTGCCTTTTCAACTTGCAACTCGAGACTTCTATCTTGGATCGCATCATCAGGAATCCATTTCATGCATGGGAGAACATGGGCTACATGGAGACAAAGCTAGACTACCCAGATTCTAGACCGATTCCATCTGTTAGAGAGATCCACCGACGTCTGGATGGGACGCTTAAACGTACGAGAGAACTCGGATTGACTTATTCTAACTCCGAGCCACCCCTACCACATATCGCGTATTCTGCTGCCCAACATCGCCGGGTCGGGCGTTTGCTAGATAGGATATATGGCATTGTCCAGACGTACCGTATCAGTTGCAATCCCGATCCACCTGGAGCGACACCGGAAAAGAAACTGGAAGCACTCGAAGACGATTTTGGCACACAGCTTGTTTCTCTATTCCCAATAAAGTCACAGACTTTTATCCATGCCTCGCATTTAGATAGACAACCCCGGCGAAGCTGGCTTATTACTCAGGGGTGCAAAGTGGACGGATGGTGGGGGGCATTTGAGGATGACAACCACAAAATCATCATCAATCTTACGGACTATTTTCGGATCAACGCTGAACACTTCGCAGGTCCTCATGTGGTATTCAAAGGTCGCGCATGGTATCTTGACTCATTCGTCCAAGACAACTCCTCGGACATACTCAACCATCTAGATAAATATGACAGCCCGAAGCTCTATAATGGCATGCTACTTGATTACCATGTCTCAGAGACTGTTCTTGGTCACAAAATCGATTACTTCAACGGCTACGACGACGTAAAACAGGCAGTCGAAAAGCTAGCTCGCTATTATGGACAAGATAGTTCAGCTCAAGGTACACACAGCTTGCGAGTTGCGAGCCTTGGCTGCTCCTTTGCCCCCGGTGATCATTGCGTGAAGCAAGTTGGTATTATCCTGGCACCAGCCCGAGAAGAGTATTGCAATATTTGCGGCGAAGTTGAAGTAGAACATTGGATTCGGATTGGTCTGATGAGATGGGTAGAAGACTATAAGAGATATGGTCTTGGAAAGAAACACCCCGAACTTCCACCCCCTCATGAATTTCAATGTATGATAGAATGAAATACAATACATAGGTAGTACCTACATAGAGAATTAATTTGTGTATCAGATGCGCAGTATCTTCTTTTTGTGTGAATTCGTCCATCGGTAAGTGTGAGATGTGAGATGTGAGATACACTGTAGAATATCCGCAATCTTTACCTACGTTTGATGCCGGATGAAAGCAGTAAGGGGTTAGTGAGAATCAGGTGAAAAAAGGGGGTAATAAACTTTGTTCTACTCGAGTAGCCAAACTATAATATGACACCAATAAGACACCAAGAGACACCAAGGAACAGTAGAGCTCCAATTGCAGTGGTGATAGCATCAACGATCCTTGTTCCAGCCCCTTTCTTTCCCCTAATTCTCCTGTTGCGCGGGATGATCGGTAGCTCTAAGCTGACTCGCGATGTTGATCATGTCAACACCCGCATAACCGCATAATAAGCTACTTAGTCAAATGCATAGCTCTGTCTAGCTCTGTCATACTTACCTAAACATGATCTATGATCTGTTCCTATGAGATTTCCGAATGGCAATGTTTCATACTCCGTACCGGCTATATCTCGAAGGTAAACTTGACATAATTCAAGTCGTTCGATTGAGGAAAAACACTTGAATCATCGAGGAATCTGCCGTGAAAACTCCAAATTTGCTCCTCTAACCGTGTCAGCCATCATGTCGAATCTTCCGGGACCAGATCATGGAAAGGGCTGGTGGATCGATGTGCTCGTCGGAGCCTTTTTCGGGATTGCGGTGTACAATGCCTTCGAAGTATACATATTGATGCTCGAGATCTTCCGGCAAAGAAATACCTTGTATTTCTCGACTATACTCGTCGCTAATACCGGAGTCCTACTGTGCCCTCTATACACCTTGGCTTTTTGGGGTCTAGCACCAGTTATGCCGATGGCTGTCTTGACGTCTCTAGGCTGGATTCTGATGTCGACCGGCCAGTCTCTCGTCCTCTACCTGCGCTTACATCTCGTCATTCGCGATCGGCAAAAACCGAGATGGATCCTCTACCTTATCATCTCCACATTCGTCACTTTACAGATACCAGCGACTGTGTGTTTCTTAGCTCTGAATGCCTCTCCTCCGGGTAGTGAAAAAGGGAAGAAATTCAAAGACGGATTTGACGTCCTTAAGATGGCGCAGCTTGCAGGATTTCTGATACAAGAGGCTGTCATTTCAGGGATGTATGTGTATGCCTTCCACATGACATCCAAGCATTTGTGCATGGTCAGAGAGGATCAGGTCAAGAGGATGCTATATGAACTCATCACGCTCGTCCTCATCGTCGTCTTGTTCGATGCCGCGCTTATCGTGAACGAGTTGGTCGGCGAATACCACGTCCAGACTACTCTCCGACCGGCAATATACAGCCTAAAATTGAAGGTAGAGTTATTCGTACTGAATAACCTTGTCGATTGGATGCAAGGTCCGTCAACTATCAGTGGCGGAAGTGGAGCTTCGGGTCAAGACCAGCGAAAGCCAGCCCCTTTGGACCGGACGTCAAGCGGACGTACATTTACATCTGATCTCAAGCCTCACCCACTACGTAGCCACTCTCACATTTCATCGCACGTATCTTCCCGTGTACCCTCTCGCGCTCCTTCGCATGCCTCCTCGCGTGTTCCTTCACGCACCGGCACGCCCGACCACGGACCTCCCACACCAGGAAGTACTACTGGAGTGCAAGAAGTCGAAGATATGTCGATTCCAAGGAGTGGGAGTGAACTCAGCCCTCATTCAATCATGGGTGTAGAACCGCGGGTGTTGACAAGCCGCGGAATTAGGCCGGTTAACACCAGCGTGCCGAACTTCGAGAAAATAGACATGGAGGACTGAAGCGACGGGGGTAATGATATGATATAAATTTGGCTGGTATTCCTGACAGGAGAACAGATCGAAGTAGCTAGAGTGTTCGAGGTCAGGATTTTTTTTTCGTATCCATATCGACAGCGACTACGACATTATTGAGACAAAATATCTATAATGAAAGCAGTATTATTAGCCATGTAGGTTCAGAGATGAAGAAGAATCAAAGTGTGTGTTCTAGGTGCTATTACTACCTCCACCAAATCTAACCTTGGAACCATATAGGAACCCTAAATAAAGGCACCTGGAGAAACCCCTAAGTCAACATCGCATTGTTCCTTTCATGTATGAGTCAATCCAGATGTATCTAGATATATGAAATGATCTGTTAGTTACATAATACTGAGGGAGCTGGGTTGTTTTCCTGGTAAATTTGTGGAAGGGTTGTATCCTTTTAGGAATAGGGGGTTGATCCCCTATTATGTATATACATGCACCCTCTAAACCACGCCAGCAAGATTTACCGCAACTTTTCACTAAATTGAAAATAAAACAATCCTAGGAGTATCTAAAAGTTCAGAGTAATCTTTTTACCAAAAGTAGTTTTTTATATATGGCTATGTTGAACAGATATCCCCAGGTGTGAATGTAGAAATTTGAGGTACTTATGTACCTAAAAAGGGGCTCTTAAATGCCCCATCGCAAGACTCGGCGGCGACCCTGCCAGCAGCTAGAAAGTACCTTTCTTTTTGATTTTCGTTACCCTGGATATTTCTTATAGATAATATATGTTTTTTATGACCTTATACAAGCGTTGGATACCATACTGAGGCATCCTTGCATGTTCCTTTATAAGTACCGTCTAAGTACTTGTGAATTGTAATTCACGACACATTCACGTCCACGCAGAACGCCTCTGGCCCCCCGCCTTTCTGATTTCTTCCTGGATTTTGCTTGCAGAGAGACTATTTATTCTTCTCTTCCCACCCACCTTCTCAAAGTTCCTTTCAACTTCCTTTCATCTTCTGTCTACCTCATGCCCAACTACTTCTCCCGCTACCACCACAGTTGACCAACACCATCGACTTCTTTCTTTCGCAAGCTCTTCCTGAGTTTGAGTAGAAAATAAACAATCATACTTTTACTACTTGGCCATCGGCATTCACAATGGCTCCTCGAGGAAACAAGGCTGCGGCGGGGCCCGAGGGCGGGACTTTGACTTTGTCACAACGCGATGTCAAGATTATCGCCATAGCCTGGTGCTGTATCAAGTCTGTTAACAATGGCAAGCCAGTGGTAAGTCCTTCCTTTCCTTGAATCAGTAGGCAGAATCCCCCGAGTAATTGCGTCTCACGCCAAGTCATATCGCTTTCCCACTCCAAGTATCTTCTATCATTCCCATCCATGCTCACCTTGACTATGAACGCGTATCATGTACTGCACCAGCGCTCTTATGGATATACCATGCATGTCATATCATGTTATGTTATGTCATGTCACACCGATGTCCACCTCACGGCCTACCTTCCCATCACCATCACTAACACCGCCCACAGATAGACTACGGCAAGTTCACCGCGGCCGCCGGGTACAAGACGCAAGACTCGGCCCGCCACATCTTCCCGCCCCTGGAGCGCAAGCTCCTGGCGCTCGCGGAGTCCTTCGGCGTGCGCCCCGGCGACGACTCCGCCACCACCACCACCACCACGGCCAGCGGCGCCGTCTCCGACACCGCCTCCCCCTCCCCCGCTAAGGGCACCCGGAAGCGCAAGCTCGCTACCGGCGGCAACGGCGACGACGACGACGAGGAGGGCCCGGACCCGGACACCCCGTCGAAACGCCGCGGCAAGAGGCTCACGGCCCATACTAGCCTCATAGAGACGCGGAGGCCGGGCGCTTCAGTTAAGAGGGAGCCTAGGGGCGATGGCGGGGATGGGGAGGAGGGGGAGGGGGATGGTGGGGATGATATTTGGAGTGAGTATGCCGATTTTGTTCATCGCGATGGTGAGGCTTGAGGCTACTTCGTTGGGCTCTTCTGCCTGTTGGGAAGGATGATGTGTTCCATCAAGGGGCTGCTACTTTCCTAGTGTTTCTCCAGATGTTTAGGATCGGCTCTGATTCATGGTATGACGGGTGGCCGGCGAGAGGTATTGGGATTGGGCTTGGGTGTTGGCGAGAACTACTCATGCTATGATCGTCGTCTATAGCTGTTTGACGTATAGGAAATCGCAATAGATACGTCGTGGGTTCTCCATGAACTCAATACCTACATAACCACTTCGGTCTTTGATTATATGCTGTGGTCTGTGACTTGAAATCTGAGGCTATGAGATTATTGTTGTGAGACTCAACAGAAGATCGATGTTGGCTATGCAGTAGGTACATCCGTATAATTCGGTGACCTCGGTCAATGTTTCTACCTTAGGTACTCGATGGCCGAGCCTTGGTCGCCGATATCACATGTAGCCTTGTTGGCAACTAGGTGCCTAGTAAGTATGATGTCATGGTATCTCATTATTTTGAGAGCTGGTATTACTCCTTGATGACAGAACATACGAAGGAATAAACATGGCAGAGTTCCATTGGTCGTCATACGCGTCAAGTGGCCTGAGATGTCAGCCTCAGAAGTAGGCATGCAAATTGAACGACGTATCGCTGAAGGGAGATGGAGATTGGTACATCTACTTGATTTTCGGTTTATTTCAGAGGTATCATTGGAAATATAATTGATAAGACCCTGAATATATATTGAATGTAGGCCAATGGTTGTCGGAACCGTTGCGCTGGGCATACGTTAGGCTCTCTTAGATAGGGGTTAGGCTGAAAATCCTTCGGGCACTTGTGCTTTGGTCGATACCCGGAAGCCCGGGTTTGGGAGTAATTTTACCTTGACTCGATTTCTTGTATGTGAACATATTCTTCTGAGATGGATGGAAGCCTATATTAAGGTCCAAAGCTCGTCGCTGTTGTAGATCGAGACCTGGTGATGATCAGGGGGCGCGGGCGGGGTGCTTGCAGATGCGCCCCCTCGCGAGGCAGAATTGCAAGATAGTCCTACAGGCTCATTCAATACATCGATAGCATTTACGGCAGCGCTTTCAATTATATTATATGTATGAGTATAGGGCAATTCCAATTCCGTTAAGTCGTTTTGGTCCGGCATTTTCCTCGAGCACCTCTCTTGTGACACGTAAGAAGTCATGGATCCCGGCACTGCGTTGAGTGTGGTATCTTTAGCATTCCAAGTCTTTTCTGGATGTATCAAAGGATGCCAACTTCTGTTGGACGCCAAGAGCCTTCCCCAGAAATACGGTTATCTGAGGCACCGTCTCCGTCTGGAACAGCTCAAGTTATTGGATTGGTGGGATGCATCTGGTTTCACGGCGGAGGCTGCATTCCAAGATACTCAATTGGACGAGAGAAAACAGGCTCTGGTTGAATCGTTAGTCCAGATCAGGTCTATAACGCTCGACATAGGTCGGATCAAGGAACGGTACGATCTGCTGCTGAAAATCACAGACGAAGATCAGAGGGACAATGCTACATTTCGAGGAAACTTTCTCGAATTTGACGTATGTTAATCTCACAAGAGTTTGGGGGGTGATCCAGAACTAACTCCATAGTTCCATGTGCCTGTGACTTTAGGCAAGAGAGAGACGCTTCGCCAAAGGTCTCTTAAGTATGCCGATGCTGTTCTTAAATGTCCGATAGGTCTTCGGTGGGCCGTGTTCGATGCCGCTAAGTTCGAACAACTTCTGTCCCGGTTCTCTGAGCTTAATGATTCCATGCATTTTTCCTTGGAATTGGATCAAAGACGACAGTACATGGAGCTCCAGGAGACATCCCACATGCAGATTTTGCAGGCACACAACAAGTTAGACCAAATCGTTGAACTCATTCGGTCAATTAGCTTGTCTTCGCATGATGGTCCAAGAGCTCTGCCACAGGACTCATGCGAGAGTGCGCCAAGTACTTTGGAACGTCTCGCTCGATTCAAGGCTCTCAGCTTGACGGCTGACCATGAAGAGGACTTTTCTTGCGAGGAGGAGGAAATGGCGCAGATTAAACTTGAGATTCCATTACCAGGGAGTCTCGAGCTCCTCCTGTCGCAGATAGAGCTATATAGATGTCCAAAACAGCACAGTACTGGGAGAGTTATTGGAAGATATGGCGGCGCTCCTATCTGGGTTGAGTGGAAGGGGTACGATGAAAGTAGTACTACCTTGGCGTATCGATGCGTTGAAAATCGAATTACACGCCTCGCTGCATTGCTTCTCAAGAATCCAGATACGCCTCAAGAGCTTAGGCTCCCAGCCTCTCTAGGTTATATCCATGATCCTTCTTCAGCTAGATTCGGGATTGTGTTCGAGTTACCTGTTCAGAGAAACATATCAGCCCCACCGTCTCTATATGACAGGCTTCAGATATCCATGAAGCCCTCATTGACTACAAGGTTGGATATGGCGCGGAAGCTTGTTAACAGTTTGGGATATATCCATGCGATGAAATGGCTGCACAAAGGTCTTCGAAGCGACAACATTTTATTCTTGGCCGCCTCTGATTTAGATTGGTCGTCTTTCTGTCTCTCCGGATTTGACTACTCTCGACCAGCCAATCCGAGCGAAATGACAGAGGCTCCAAGCGATGATAGAGAGCACGATTTATACCGCCATCCTGAGGTCCAGCTTGATGTTCCTAGAGATGGCGAATACGGGTATAAGACCAAGCACGATGTCTATAGCCTAGGAGTGATATTGATGGAGATTGGCTTATGGCAGCCGATCCATCAATTCCTTGGAATCTCTTTAAATCAGTCCATTCGGCGCCCAGTCGTCAGAGGAGTTCGAGGCTGTCTCCTCAAGTCCGAATCACTCGCGATTTTAGAGTCAGAGACTGGAGAGCGGTACACTACCGCGGTCAAGTTATGTTTGACTAGTGACCAAGAGAACCTAGCAAGTAAACGGGAAAGTTTCAAATTCTTGGAAGAGAACGATAAAGTTGAGGATACCTTGACAGGGTGTTTGAATAGGGTGCAAGAAATCTTGCAGAACATCAAGTTGTAAAGGAACGGGAGCGTGCCACTAAACCGCAAATACACACGATCACAAACCCCTTGCCAGAGCCGGCCACCTAAACACTCAAACTCCATGTAAATGCCATCTCGCTTGGGTATCACTAGAAAGTACCTAATAGATTGAAGTGGTTAGAAAGCCGTCGAAAAGCAACGTGTTGTGAGTTGACGATGGGGCTGACCTGAAAGATGGGTATATGATGGAAATGAGGAAAGGAGCTTATGCTGCAAAGTCCCACCAGATATGGCTCTCTAGCCATCGCCGCTTGACCTCTTCCCAAAGATCATGTGTCTCACGCGAAAGTTGTTTCCTCGATGGTATGTATGTGCCTCCATTCTCCGTTTTTTTGAAGACAGAATGTAGTGGGAGGTTGTGTAAGGGTACATGCGACATTCTCTTACACTCTTCACAGGCCAACTTGCCGACAGAGTGGAAATCATTCGACTGCCCCTCGTTGAGCAGGTCAACTAACTGCCGCGCACTGATTCGCGTTTTGGGATTAGGGTCAAGCATAAGGAATGCGAGTTGCAGCATTTTCTGGATACGGCGATTGCACCAGTCATCTTGTCCAGGGCACGCCAGAAGCATAAATATCCAGTCGAATACGAGGTAGGGAGACCGACAAAATGAGGTGGGAGGATGTTTCTGACCTTGTTTGAGGTGTTTCGTCAAATCTCCTATAGAATTTTCCCCCGAGGCAACAGTGCAAATCTCCAGCACAGTACAACCAAGTGCCCAGATGTCTGCAGCCCTTCCTCGAGGCAGCTCGTTGTATATCTCCGGAGCGATATAGCGTTTGGTATTAGCACCAGGTTCGCCTTCAGTCTTGGAGGTAGTCGCATCGCGAAAGTTGTTTGAGATGCCAAAATCGGCTATATAGACACTGTCACCCTTTATAAGGATGTTACTAGGTTTTATGTCTTTGTGACGGAGACCTGAGTCATGCAAAAAGTCCATCGCCTGGAAGAGACACGGCGGCCACTGGCACATAGTCTTCCGAGCTTCGAGGCTTTCAGGCTCATCATACTGTTCTCGATCCAGGCGGCCAAAGAACTCGGTAAGATTCATGTCAGCAACTGGAAGTAAAAGGAGACCAATAATCTGGGTGTTCTCGATATAGTGGGTTCCGCGGAGTTCAACGGTGTGATGGTGCTTGATTTTTGCCATATTGCGTATCTCCTTTTTGATCTTCTCAATCTGATACTTGTCTTCGCGCCTTGGTGCTGGGAACTCTTTGCGGGCATAAACCATCCCATCAGACTCACGCGCAACCTTCCAAACCACTGAGTTTGACTTTCCCAGCGGCTCTTCATCGAGCTTTTGAAACGGGTCGACCGTGAACGTTTCTTGCGCAATGTCCATATTGGAGCTTAATCTGGTCACTCAACCAATCTTTCTTCTTAAGGTGGACACTAGATATTGTGAAGCTATTCCGACCCCTATGGGGACAGACGGGACAGACTGTTTAATCGACAATTTACAAGTCAGTTCTTGCTGTACCTAGGTAGACAGATTATCTATTATAATTCAAGCCGACTGACCTCTTTTCACCTCCTAGAATAACCCTCTTCAGAGATACCGTTTAGCCATAGTTGGTGTCTAAAGAAAATCAGAGGTTTCAAGACCAAAATGCGTGGACTCGTAGGATGTTCTAGCTGCCGACTAAGACACATTAGGCATTAGACACTGTGTATATCTAAAGCTACCTATGCCCTAGGTAGAGTGACTAGGGAGGTCAAAAGTTGAGAGAAGTTGATGAAGGAGTAAAATAGAGGGTATTTCCTAATGTAGTAGACGAGCAGCGATTTTGCTACCTACCTAGGATTACTCTCATTTTTAAAGCATGTCCCGGCCGGGACCTCCCATACCTCCCATAAAATAGAGGCTGAGTACGAAGTACCCTTAGTAACTAGACCAGGGTAGGAATCTTCTCGCCTTTGCTTTTTATTATGTGGCATGCTTGTGTAGGTAAAGTTGGAAGTCAACAAAACACACACACGTGGTCCCTTACACGAAGGTATCTTTATGGACAGCACACTACACCAGATACTGTGTAAGTATGGTACCTAATATACCAACGACACCTACCCTGCTGGAGCGGGGCATGTGGCTTGGGGGGTTATTGCTTATAGTACCTAGGTCCTAGGTAATGATGCCAGTATACAGGAAGTACTATCTATCCTTATCCGTATGGCTACATGGGTATCTTTCAAGGCTATTGGGTGTGTAGCTAGGTAACCATCTACCTAGGTACGTAGCCCGTATCTCGATGCATGCAGCCAACCGGCCGCCAAGGTAGAAACCCCCTTAGAGGTCCGGGACTAGTTCCCACTCACTTCGCCTCTGGATAAAACTGCCTACCTTGGAAGTATTGAGAGACGAAATTCCCAAAGAACTCTACCTTCTTCTAATTCCCGATAGATTTTCGGAATCTCCATGAAGGAACCTTCGTTGCGAGATCCTAGAATCTAGATAGCAGGCAGATCAGGCTAGCCAAGACTCAAGTGAAAAATGATCGAACCAGCGATGTAACTATATCACCTATATTATATAATAATGAGGGTGGCTGGTTCATACATGCTCAGCCTTAAGGTACGTAACATTACCGATGACTCAAGGCTTAGGACGCCCGACAACTACGTAATTATGCGTTAGCAAGGCCGTAAATACAATCACTTCTCTCCTACCTATTAAATACGAGTCGGGTACATACTGTGTCATTGTCTTCTTGCTTCTCGTGGGTTCTCTAAGCCTTGCTACCTACCTACATATGCACTTGGGCACAATCAAAACTTACATGGCCCCAGAAAGTAAACACAACAGAAATTCCAAAAACATCTACTGGAGGTGAGTTCTCGCTCGACGATACCGCCTCCTGCGCTAAACCGATCAATTCGGTGGCAGAACATACTTATCACTCAGAGCTACGCAACGTGGCTCAAACGGCCGCTGTTCACACATGTCTTTGCTGGCCTCCTTTGACTTGGTCATAACCATATGTACGAAAGTCTAGAATAGGAGAAATCATGGCACCGTCAATCAAGACTCGCTTTTATGACATCCGAAAATGCTTTCCGACCGGGTGCGAGTCAACTAGCCTCGGCTGTAGGCCGCTTCTCACACATATTTCAACCTGCGAAATCGAGTGTTCGCCATTCTAAGTCTTGAAGATTATCTTGCAAACACCGAAGTCCAACTACATTCTCTACTCATTCGAATATCCTGCCTAGATTCAAATTTCGACATGAGCACTGCCAGGCCGATTACCGCGCGAAGCTCTAACTCGACTCTACTAACTGAGGATGAAGTGGAAGTCAACAGATCCACACAAAATCCAGAGACCAGACATGGAGAAACTAACTCGCCCAAGAATAAACAAGAAGACATCATCATTGCGGTCATGGGGAAGGCTGGATGTGGGAAATCTAGTTTCATCTCAAAACTCGCCGTTGAAGATTACAACGGCGCAGTTGGGCATGATCTAAGTTCTGGTTGGTCATTCCTCTTCCTCTACCTTAAACCTCTCACTTTCTTAAATGGAAACTAACATGCCATCCCCAAGAAACTCACTTCATCCACGAGATCGAATGCAAAGTGATGGGACACAGAGTTCTCCTGATCGACACACCGGGCTTTGACGATACAGCTGGCGAGGATGTCATCGTTCTTGAACGTATAGCAAAATGGCTACACACTTCGTACAATGACAAGAAGTTCCTGTCAGCTTTGATTTATATGCACGACATAGGAGAGAGTCGGATCGGTCGTTCCTCTGTAAAATCCTTCAAATCGTTCAGGAAGATCACTGGTCAGGAGAATATGAACAATGTTGTCCTGCTCACAACGAAGTGGGATGGTCTTGGAAAAGATCAGGCCCGTGGAGTGGAGAGGGAATCCCAACTCAAGATGAATTCTGACTTTTGGAAAGGCATGATAGCTGACGGCGCCACTCTAATGAGGCATGACGGGACGACCGAATCAGCTGGAAGTATCACATCCAGCGTCCTGGGGAAAATGCCTGTTGTCCTCAACATGCAGAAACAGATGGCTGGTGGAAGTCCCCTCCACGAGACCGACGCTGGCGCTTACATTAACGAAGAGTTAATCAGATCCCAGCGAGAGACTGAAGATAGCATAGCCCAATTGAAGGAAGAACTCGAGAGAACCACCTGCCAAAGTCAGTTCTATCTGCATATAGTTTCGAGCCTATCTATCCATTGCTAACACTGTGATATTCAGACAACGGCCTACAAGAAACCCGACTACGAGAGCACTACGACAGGAAGATCAAAGAGCTGCAAGAGACTCAGAAGCAGCAGCGGAGGCTCATAGAGATCAGATTCCAAGAGCGAGAAAATAGACTCGAAGAAAGAACTGCGGCATATAGACGGGAAGACTACGAAGAAATACAGAATAGAGCAGCCAGAGAAGAGCTCAGAATAGCGAAGATTTTACACCGGTTGGACTGTACCACTACAACCATCGCCACAGTTGTATCGCTTATCCAGGTGGTTGCTCCCGTGACAACTTCAGCAATTGCGAAGCCCGTGCTATTTGCAACTGCCGCGGCAGCCGTGTCGAATATGGCAGCTGCAATGATCATCTCAAAGAACGTAATACACGTACGAGCTGCTTCAAAACCAAGAGCAACGAAACCGACGAGGAGTTTAATGATGGCGCTAGGCTAGGCATCTAGTGTCATGATGCGGGCCTAGTATCCATGGATATCAGGGAACAACAGCGTTGTTCCTCGAAGAGCTCTACCCCAAGACCAGTCACCGATAGAGTTTCCCCACGAGCAGGACCTCGATTCAACTAGACGTCTACCTACCAGTCTAGTCTCCTAAGAAGGTCAAGCATCTGACATACAAATTATGTCTCCGACCATCACCGCTCCCATCACAACCCGCAAGCAGACATTCCCCACAACTACTATGAAGCTTAGGAAGATATGTGGGCGTCAAAGCGGTAACAGGTGTTATCCATAGATGACAACCGCTGCCAGAAGTCCTTCCTCCGAATCGGTTGATTTCGGAACCGGATGAGAAGACTTCGAGCTCTTTAGAGTTAAAGATCTTATTTCAGCATGCTAAATTGACACCTCCTTAACAGGAACAGGTAACCCACAGGAAAGATGGAAAATGAAAGGGCACCGACAGGCCTAATACAAGTTGAACTGAAAACTTTTACTTAATTCATCCCCCAATATCTCCTAGATAGCTTCGCATTCGCTCACGCGCACACACACAATTCACAATCTAATAATAAATGCATACCTAGTCTATACCTAACCTTAAAATCTTCTTTCTTCCGGTTTATTTCAAATATCAGCCAATACATATATCCCCTCTAACACCAGCAATCCAGTCCATATATCAATGCATAGCTTGTCATATCATGTCTCATCACGTGCCCCAAACCCTATTACCCCTTTTTTTCCTTCGCTCCCCCGCAATTACTCGGTCATAGCATTCCTCTTCGCGCTTGCCTCCGCTGTCAACTTCAAGCTCTTCGGCGCATCCTCGCGAGGCATATACAATTCCACGAACCTCAACCCCTTGCGCTCGTTGAAGTCCTTATCGCTGAGCAGGGCGTCAAGCTCTCCCCTTGTCTTGACAACATACGATTTAGCCATGTCCTCCGTGGCGCCGAAGGCGGACGGGATGTCCTTGTACCGCCACGTAGCGACGTCGTTATACTCAGCGTCCATACCGTGGATGTATCGCTCGATTGTGTACCCGTCGTTGCAGATGACGAAGAGGATCACGTCTAGCTTGTGCCGAATCATGGTGCTGACTTCTTGCGCTGTGAGTTGGAAGCTACCGTCGCCCTCGAACAAGATTGTCCGACGCGCCTTCTCCACGCCGTCTTCGTCTTGCGCCGCTAGTGCGGCACCTTGGCACGCGCCGACGGCCCAGCCGATACTGCCCCATAGTGTCTGGTTTATTGCCGTAACGCCCGCTGGGAACCGCGTCTCCCAGATACCGAAGTTGGCTGTGCCGGTCTCAGTTACCACGATATCGTTCTCCTGCAAGAATCGGTCAATGTACCCCCAGAACCACTCTTGCGTAATGATAGCTTGTGCATCTATTTGAGTGGCGGGCTCGACGAGTTTGGGTGGCGGTAGAACTTTGATTCGTGACACGTCGACCTTCTCGACAACCTTACGTAGCACACCCTTCATGCCAATTCCGGGGTATTCCGAATATCGCACGATACAATGGTCGCTGTGGAGATCAATGGACTGGAGCTGGGAGAGTCGGTAAGAGAAACCGGCTGTGTTGAAGTCGCTCTTCATTGAGCCGATAGAGATAACTAGATCTGATCCCTCGACCATTTCACTAACGGCGGAGCTAGAGGCAGTACCTGCATAGACACCACCGAAACTTGGGTGGGCTTCGTCGATTGCGCCCTTACCCATGGGTGTGACAAATACGGGTAGCTGCGTCTTTGCGATCAGGTCGTGCACTTCGGGTAGCACACAATGTCGGATGGCGCAAGCGTCAACGAGTAGGACGGGTCGCTCCGCGGCATGCAGGTACTTAAGCACTACATCAACCACGTAGTTCTCCCGGTCAACATGGTTGGAGGGTTCGCTAAGGTCAATCTCGGTCGCAAGGCGTTCTCCCTCGACCTTCTTCTCGACCATATCGGTAGGGAGCATAATGTAGACAGGCCTGCTCTTGAGATAACACTCACGGAGAACGTGGTCGATCTGAGCGGCAATCTCGGTCGGATCATTGAGCTTGGCAACGGCACACGAAATACCAGCGCTCATGTTGGCGAAAGCATTGAAATCGCCATTTCCTAGCGTGTGGTGTAATAACAAGCCACTGCGCTGAGAGATTGTGGATGGGCAGCCCACGATATGCACGATGGGGACGTGCTCGCTGTAGGCGCCAGCAACGCCGTTGATAGCGGATAATTCGCCTACACCAAAAGTGGTGATGATGGCGCCGATACCCTTAACCCGAGCATAGCCGTCCGCGGCATAGGCGGCATTCAGCTCATTGCAGTTTCCAACCCATCTCAAGCCAGCCTTAGGTAGATAGTCAAGAGCGACAAGGTTAAAATCGCCAGGAAGACCGTGAACTGATCGGATACCGATCTGGTGAAGCCTTGTAAAGAGATACTCGGCTACGTCGACCGGCTTTTTCAGGTTTTGCGTCCGGATATCCACACTGCCCATTGTGGATTTCTGAGGTTTAGTAAGTATAAGTATAAGTGAGGAGATGTGGAGGATGTGGAGGATGTGGAGATATCGTGTAAACGGAGGGATGATTAAATTTAGGTGCAGCGAGTCTATAAATGCCCGGTGGTTTTTAGACTCTCGTAAATGTAAACGCAAATGTAAATGTAAATGTTGGCAGGTGCTGGTTTCCAAAGACCTCCAGGCTAGACTCAAGGTTTGGTTACACAACACTAATTCGATAGGTTAGGCAGGTGTTAACCTTAATGATATATTGATGGAAAAGTCTGATCGACCATATATAATGACTTGTGGTTATGTGGAATAAAACTTAGAACAAAGAAATGTCTCAACTATCAAGGGAGCAGATCTAACTAATAAATATATTTCTGCAGTCGCCGGCTTCGCAGGCAGATAACGCAGGATACAAAGTCTACTTAGTCTACTTAGTCTAGAAAGCAGTATGTTCTCAAAATCGTAAGGTCGATACTTCCACTTGTCAAGTCGGCCCTTGTTTCAGTGGAGTGCATATTCGGCGTCTCGCGATGATCAGGCGATGATGTAATAGATTTTGTTCTTAAGGTTCCTTCCGAATTGTCCGAATTGTACTAGGTAGCTATACGCGCTATACGCGCTATACGGACGCCCTGTACACACTTCCGAGGTGTCGGCTCCGTTAGACTAGTAGCCGTTACTCTAAACTGACTTTCGTAAGATAGAATAAGTCATAACTTTCATTCAATGATTCAACGTGGAGTTTATCGGCCGCCCCCGAGCTACTTTGACTAACCGACTAGCTCTGGACCGCCCGGTCTGGAACGGCCCAATATAATGCTGCGCATTAAGATTCAACCCAAGGTCCCAAGATGTTGTCAGGGGCCAAAATCTCGTGATTATGATATATTTAATATTTATGAGCGGTGAAGCTATTATGTCTAATGTCTATTATTAGTTCTGAAACTTCTTTTATGCGATCGTTAGTCGTCTCTCACGACATCCATGGATATTTACCTATCGTACATTACATTAGATAGGTGATACAAGTGTGGTTGGTCAACATCTTTCATCGCGGACCAGCAGCAACTTCTGAAGTTATACCAATCTGAATCCGTTGAGGTTGAAAGTTGTGAGGAATCAACGATTGAATCCCCGGGCTCGGCGGGGGGATCGAGCCGAGGTAAACCACTCGCTCGCTTGTCTCAATCACAACGTCCGTCTTTCCAGCCGGTCCGCCATCTCTCCTCCCACTTAGAGCAGTCGAACTTATCTTTACCCAACTTCACATTGACCGCGTTATGCGCCTCGCACAGCCATTTCCCGAATTCGTCACGGCTGCCAACCCGTATTTGTTCTCTCTGCATATACGTTTGAAAGTCCTCAGCGCATACCCAGCATGGGTATAGTCTTGAGAAGACTCCCATGAAGGTCTTGAGGTCAGATTGTTGAGCGAAGCTAGGTTGCTTAGGGTATGTTGCCGCGATAGAATGTAACAGCGTCCACGTACTCCGACCTAGCGTTTCGACATCGGCGGGGCAGTCGTCGGGAGTCGCGGGTATTGCACTTGTAGCCGCGGCACCAACACCGACTCCAACACCGGCAGCTGCGCCTGCTGCTGTGCCGCCACCGGACTTGAGAGAAGATTTTGTCATTTGCGCCCATGATGCGAAGTCTCTCTTCGACGTGCATGATCGACAACTATTCGAAGCTTAGTTACTGAGCGCCCGCATAACACGATCCTCTAAATCCGACGTAGGACAAGGATGATAACTCACGGTTTGCCATCCTTCCCTAATACAACACCTTTGGGTAGCTGGTTGGGCTGCGGTTCTTCCGCGTCCCCAGCCATCCTGGCGTTAAACCCGGTGGAGAATGGTTGCAGAAAAAAATATCAACGCGAAAAGCTAACGACAGCTTGCGATAGATCGAAAGGTGCTGGGCAGGAGAATAAAATTTAGCAAGAAGCGGATTTGTCAGATTTGCGGCGGAAAGCGAGCCCCGGCGCCGCCCGGTAACGCCACCACGCTAAACACGGACCGAGGAGGGCCACAATTTAAGTACCCAATACAACAAGCAGGAGCGTCCTGCACAATTGCGATACGATGACAAATTTTAAGATGTATACTCCGCAGGAGACAGCGGGATATTTACAAGATACATTTCATGTGGTGGTACTACTACCTAGTAAGTAGTGTTTTTTTCTTCTCAAGAAAAGATAAAGTCATCTTGAAGTGATACAAGCCGAGGTCATGTAGGCTAAGCAAACGTCAAAAAAATAGGCCACAAAAATACAACTGTAATCCATGTGCATGATGTATCCACTGTGACACTGTCCAGTAAATCGGTAACTCTATCGATAAAGCTTAGGGCTCTTGGCGCCCCTCGATCATCACAGCTCCAATTATTGCAAAAGTCATCGTCTCACTCATGATGACCAACTGATGTTCTCACGATAGAGTGGGAACAGTATCAATCGATGTAATTTCGATTGGCGTCACCTAGCTAAAATGGCATCAAGTCCAGAAAAGGTTCCAGTACTTCTCCTCAAGACTGTATCAACACCTACAGATGCGTACGAGGACATCTTCTCTACCCCGCGGGACAGCTTCAGCTTTGAACCCACTTTCGTCCCTGTGCTCCAACACAAATTTGAAGATGACGGGATGCAACAATTCGAGAAGTTGCTGCGAGAGAGGCGGATAAACAAAAACTCGGATAGCGCTTATGGTGGCCTTATATTCACATCACAGAGGGCTGTAGAGGCATTTTCCAAGTTAGTTGATGAATACAAAGGTTCGAGATCCCCGGATGTCCGGGGATAACCCGATCTCTCTAACTTGTAAGAATAACCAGGAGATGAAGACTGGCCTCACCTCCAAGATATACCTATCTATAGCGTCGGTCCTGCCACGACTCGGGCACTCAAAGCCATTCCGCAGACCCCGCCACTCCAGGTCTTTGGCGAGCACACCGGAAACGGTGATGCGCTTGCGCAATTCATTCTCGAACATTATGGCGAATGGTATAAATATCGGTCGACTAAACCTCCGCTGCTCTTCCTAGTTGGCGAGCAGAGGCGAGACATCATACCAAAGACACTAATGGACGAGAATCTACCGGACAATCAACGAATCGCGGTAACAGAAACCGTGGTTTACGGTACTGGCGTTATGGAGTCGTTCCCCAGAGACTTCGCGGACGTGTTGCAAAAGACGGCGACCCGCCAATCAAGATGGGTTGTGGTCTTCTCACCGACGGGCTGCGATAGCATGCTGAAGGGATTAGGCATGTTAGACGATGAGACAGGCAAAGTTGCCAAGGGGATCCAAGGAAATCCAGCGACGTACATCGCTACGATTGGACCTACGACGCGGAATTATCTCAAGCGGGCGTTCGACTACGAGCCGAATGTATGCGCTGAGAAGCCGAGTCCCGAGGGAGTGTGGCACGGTATTACCGAATTCATGAAAGGGCTGAGATAGTCGATCCCATACTTATTTTGTAGTATCGAGATGCGTTTTTACATCCATGTGTCTGTCTGTCCTACAATCATTAATGTCAGTTCTGTATGAAACGACAACACATGAAGCTGATGGATGTGCAGGTATTGAATGGAGACTGTATTAGTTTAATCATAAGACTTAAGTTCCAACATCCATACCTACCTAGGTAACTAGTAGGATGGTACGAAGTATTGCCTAACTCTTCGCTGGCCTACCTAGTGCCTAGGACCTAGGTACCTAGTATCCACATAGATCCGGTGTACATAGCCTCACAAGTCCGGGAGTATCCGTTTTACATTCGCATTGTCGCACAATTAAAATCAATAACAACTTGGAATTTCCCAAAGTTTGTGTAAAGTTAAAGGAAACAAAGTGTAAATGCCCATGATTTGAGTGTAGGTAAGGAAGGAGCTATAACAGTAGTAACAGAACCAAGCTTGCGGGTGATCTGAGACAGAAAAGCTCTCTCTCTCTATGTTGTAGTGGGTAACAACGAATTGAATTCCAAAGTTTAGTGCCCAGGGCTGCCAGGGTAATTGAGGAAGGTACCTAGTAGACCACCTGGGGCCTGGGCAATGGGCAGTACCTATTCAGTATTCAGGCCTTCTCTTTTTCCTATCCTTTTTTCTCTGCTCATCTTTATTTTTTTATTTACTTACTATACATTACTATTATCTCTTCATCCTCATCCGACATGAAACAAAATCATTCCTCGATACCCTCATTATTTCATTAATATTACCTGATATTAACCCTGCAACCCCACTAACCGCCTAGTTGATAAACCATTGACCATCCACCAAGACCATCGCCAAGCTACGTCACATTCATGATTTTACTTTACAGCTTACCTACCCTCCCAAGACAAGCGGTAGGTAGATCGATCTAGAATTAAATCCACTTCTCCAACTCCAAGTAATGACCTACATAGATACTGCTAGCCAACAGTATATATCACCTTGCTGCAGTTATCTATCACTATACCGCTAGATCGACGCACACGACCACGATCACGCGCGACCACCCCGACCACCTCACGAGACCTAGCCCCGTTCCGTTCAATACAACTACCGTCGACCATGAGCGGTGCCCAACAAGAGAACAACTTAATAGACTTTTCGCCGCCCTCCTCCGGCGTCTCTACCCCCGTCAGCCGCCTCTCCCAATCTTATCCACAGCCGCGATCCCCTCCACCGCATGGCTCGAGCACCGGCGGCGGTAGCTTAATCGGGTCTGCCGTACTTGGCCTCTGGCGTCGCTTCTCTGCGGCTGACACCCCTAGCTCTCCACCTAACGGCTCCTTCTATCATGCGACCTCAGAACCGGCCTCGATAGCGGGTGATGGGATTAACGGTCCCTTCATCCCTCCCTCCAGGCCACCAGGACGTTCAGCCTCGCCGCGCGGACTTCCCTCCCTCGAGCCGTTAAACTTGAGCGGATACCGAGACGACACCGAAGCAGACGAACGATTGCTGGCGCGAGGCATAGCGGAAGAGATCCGGACCTTTCTGCCGGAGCGGTTGAAGATCGCAGATGATTGGAAGCTAGTGTATAGCTTGTATCAAGATGGAAGTTCGCTAGCAACTCTATATAAGTTATGTGATCAATATCGTGGGCGGAGAGTGGGGTTTGTGCTTGTAGTGAGAGACGGAAAGGATGGGGTGAGTATCTACTATCTACTCAGCTATCTATCGACACATACGGAGGACACTAGGAAGCTAGGTATAAGACCGAGTTACTGACTATGTACATCATAGACCTTCGGCGCATACC
The DNA here is from genome assembly GCA_022497145.1 of Rostrohypoxylon terebratum. Taxonomy (NCBI): domain Eukaryota; kingdom Fungi; phylum Ascomycota; class Sordariomycetes; order Xylariales; family Hypoxylaceae; genus Rostrohypoxylon; species Rostrohypoxylon terebratum. The sequence continues at coordinate 107,597 of MU385906.1, read as the reverse complement.
TGACAGAAGCACCACACCCAGCGTCTTCGTACTATGGCACAGGGGAATGCTTCCTCTGGCGAGCTAGTCTTCACGCTCCTCTTCCGCCTCCTCCTTCTGCCGACACCACCAACATAAACTTCCGAACCACGACGATAGCATCGCCCACCTCTTCCTCCTTTCCCTCCAACGATGCCCAATCCGCAAGCCAGCAACAGAAGACCCTCTCCCCAGGTCCGACCGATCCCAGTACCAACAAATTGGCCCCACCACAACCTCCAGCTCAAAGCATCCGCTTCCAGAACTTCGCGTACACGGGCGCCAACGATTATTGCATCTTCTGCGAGACCAAGTTTTTGTCCGTCGGTGGGGGCGGCGGGGGCACCTTCGGGTTGTGGTTGAACGACGGGCTGAGCAGGGGCCACAGCGCGCCGTGCGACACCTTCTCAAACCAGCCGCTTAGCGACGAAGGGGAGAAGTTCGATGTGATGGGGGTTGAGCTATGGGTCGTAGGGAGCGGGTAGGAGTCGACACTCTGATTCTCTTGGATCAATTTTGGTTAGGTTCGTGACCGGGTTGACTGTCCTAATTGACGGCGTGTAAAAACGGATAGCACATGTCTATATGGATATCACGGCGTTTTCGTCAAGTCGATTTGCCTGGACTTGACAAGTCAGACGAAGTATTTGACTAATACGATGACGTGTGGATGAGATCTCGTAGCAGTTCGTTTCAACCCAACCAACTGCTTGCGCGGCGTGAGAATGGCCTGCACAAGGCAGTACTTTTGCTGGCCTTTTTTTTTTTTTTTTTTTTAGGTGGATAGGAGATATTTGGGGGTTGACCATATATATCATATCATATCATATCTCAGCTTCTTTGAACTGGCGCATGAGGCGCTAGAAGACATGGTTTCAAATAGGGTGGTGGACTTATCACTTACTAGTATTCATAGCTACCTACATACATACATCACTCCACACCTTCTCAGTTGGAGAAGCGAGGGGGGGGGATATATACCCACAAAGCTGGTCTATTATCATAACTCAGTTCTGATGAGCCAACTACCTAGGTCCTAGGACCTAGGTAGGTATTTCATGAATGAAGCTCTTTGCCTTAAGCAACGCTCTGCTCTAAATCCGGCCGTGGTATTAGAACTAGTGAGGTTTTGGGATGGATGGGATGAATACAATTACGTACGGGATGAGAAATAGGATGAAGAGCCATTGCGACGACGTTTATTTTAAGTTGATATGCATTGATGAGATGGAAGAACATACTTATCAAATCTCCAACCTCCAATCCAAACTATAATGAAATATATGCGTATTCGCTTAAATCAAGTCACAGGACGCAAAGGTATCAAACCAAAGGCAGGAGAAAATTTCGTGTTTACTACCAGCAAGCGTAGAGAACAAAAAGAAAAAAGCTGGGGAGGGAAGACAAGATATATAAATATCCATATCCGTCCAAGCTCTCCAGAGTAAAGTCAAATCATGTCATGCCGTTAATGCCAGATCCTATGCGCAGACACGTAGGTTGGGGCTCGTCAAGATCTCCCGTCTCCTCAAGATTCTGCTCCCCCCAACATACTAAATCGCCTCTTCGTACGAACTCTCCGAGGGCTGATCTCATGCTTTCTCCGTACTGCTTGATCGAGGATGTCCGAGGCCATTTTGCCTCGCACTACATAGTATACCAATCCTAGGTTCCACCCTTCGCCTCGCTAACGTCGTGCTTTGAGACTATTGTGGCTCGTCGCCGATCCCGAGAGGCCGGCCCGGTGCGTAATGGACTCGAAGATGTGCGTAACGTTGGCCCAGATTCCCGGTTTCTGAGAAAACCCTCGGTTCTACCGCATGATCTCCTGATAGATGAGCTGCTTCAGTTGTTCTTTGCTAAGGTTATCCTTATGCTTGTCGAAATCGAAGAACTCTTCGGGAATAGGAGGAGCTGTGGGCTCATCCTCGGGGTCGTGGTAAGGTTCAAGATAAGGGTGTTTCAAAGCTTCCTCCACAGTAATACGCTTCACGGGGTTGAAGGCCAGAAGTTTCTCCAGCAGGTCGAGGGCGAGATCGGAGGTCTTAGGGAAAAGAGTTCGGAAGGGAACCTTCTTCTTGAAGGGCAGGGAGCGGATGTACTCGCGGGCTCGACGAGACTTGATTCCATAGTAATCCTCCATAGTCGGTGTTCCCAAGACGTCCAAGATCAGGGTTAACTGATGGTGGTCTATACCATTGTTAGCAGCAAAACTATAACACGGGATGCCGAATCAAACCACTCACAGTCCTTTCCAGGGAACAGCGGCTTGCCGCTTAACATCTCGGCCAGAATGCAGCCCACGGACCAGACGTCAATTGCCTTTGTGTATTCCTTAAATGTCAACATAATCTCGGGGGCACGGTACCAACGAGTGGCAACATATTCGGTCATGAATCCTGAGTTATCTTCCTGGGACGCGGCGGATCGTGCAAGACCAAAGTCACACACTTTCAGATCGCAATTTGCGTTCAAGAGAAGATTGCTGGGCTTAAGATCTCGATGGAGCACATTCGCGGAGTGCATCGCCTTCAGAGCTCGCAGGGTCTGGTAAATGAAGTATTGGCAGTGATCATCGGATAGGTCCTGGGTGCGAATGACTCTGTGCATATCCGTCTCCATGAGCTCCTGCAAAATAAAAGTATTAACAATTGGCCCAATCCATGGAACCCAATATTTTCTCATACCTGAATCAGATACACCTCGTTAAATGTCTCGTAATTACGGGGCTTCTGGATGTCGAGGATCGAGATGATGTTCTCATGGTTGAAGTATCGGAGAAGCTTCATCTCTCGGAGGGTTCTCAGACAGAACATAGAATGATCGAACGGGGTAATCTTCTTGATAGCGACTTTCTGGCCTGACGGCTTGTGTATCGCCGAACTAGACATAATCAATTAGCAACACGACTTGAAGCGAGGCTCGCAGCTACCCGAAAACCTACCAGACAACACCATAGGCACCTTCTCCGACAACATCTTGGATATCGTACTGTTCACTAACATTGAACGAGATCTTTCGGGATCCGGTTGGATTCGGGGGGTTTGATCGCGACATGATGTGTTATATTGACCGAGATTTAGAGGGGGATTGAGTTGAGATCAGGAGAAATAGTAACAGAATCAGATCCAAGAATATGGATATTCCAGCTTTCCCACAGTCTCCGGAACGGGTATAAGAAAGTCCCGTCTAAAACAATAAGAGAGGCGATATAGGTAATCTCGGCTCGCCAAGGAAATCAAAGTCGTGCGCGCTCCACACAGCGGAGTGCAACACGAAAATATCGAATGCGGCGGCAGCTATTCGCGGGTATCGATTTTTTAAGTCGGACTTGTCCGGAGTACGAAGTTATCAAGTCCGACCTGTCAGATTTGAAGGCTGGCAGAGTGGACAAGATCGTCGCAAAAAGGATTTGGGCACGCTTTATTGAGAATTTCGCGACGTCCGTTCTTTCAGATTGAAGAGCCTCAGACCACTACTTCTTTATGTTCGTCGAACTCAGCTTAGTGCGTCCAAGTTGCGGGTATCTGACCGAAACTATCAGTAATTTAGTATATTAGCCAGGAGTCCTGCACAAGAACAAAGACTACGACAACGACAACAACTACTACTAATGATGCTGGAGTAGAGCAGGAGAGCGACAGTCGATCTTTCTAGTGTAGATCGTATAACGCCGAAGGGGTAGTGTGATTTGAGTCCCAAGTCCAGGTCTGTGCGAGCTGAGAACACAGTGACGCCCTCGCCTGAAGTTGCTGGAGTTGCTGCTGAATTCGGCCGATGTGGCTGCTGTAAAGGGGACAAGATACCGGACACGAAGAAGTTGGCGTAAGATTGAGAAAGGTTAGAAAAATGAGGCGAGGTCGGGCTACAGCTTCTACAAGTTCCCCGAATCCCCAGATCCCCAGCTCGAGTAGGCGTGAGGTCAAAGAGTGCATGTAGCTGTAACGCTGTGTTACAAAACTTCAGACGCTCCGTAGATTCTCTCGGCCCGGCGAGGGTAGAAGACAGGGTATTGAAGATGTGCGCCAACCGCCAACACGAATAGCGGGCACCTCTAACCTCAGCCAGATGGCGCACGACAGAATCAAGACCGAACAACGCAGCAACCTTGGATGATTTCGTACGATGGTGAAGGGGGGGGGGGAAAGTAAACAGGACTCTTACCTTTAGATTAAGCAAGTAGTCAGCGCAACTGGTGGGAATTGTCTGTTGTCGTGATTTAGGTACAAGTTTGGGTTGTCAAGCTTAAGACAAGCCCCGCCTTGAGATGGGAGGTACCGAGGGACTTGAGATATTCGCGATTTTAGTGAGGGATGATCGTGCTCGGTGCTCAGCGCTCAGTGCTCAGGTACCAAGCATGGAAAATGGAAAATAGAAACCCGATCCGTTCACCTCAGGAATATATTTTATATACCCAAGTAGGAATTAGGTACAATATGACAAGCTGAGCCGAGTCGGTTAGACAGTTGCAGTTAGGATTGAAGGTGAAATAATAGGACGAAACAAGGACCGACTTTGCTGTGGAGGTGAAATTTGAAAAGGACGGATGTATGTATGTGCGATGGGTGCGATGGGGGAAGGAAGGGGGGGATGTAGACGTCAAAGAGCTCGACTAGCTGGAACGAAAAGACAGCTACTGCTGTAAAGCTCCCCGTTTCTGTTGCAATGGCAGTGGGTAAAACCCCCTCGGACCCCTAAGTATGGGTCAAGAGTCTCTTACTATGTACTAGGTCTCTTAGTAAAGTCGAATCGAGTAGGAGAGTGCCCCCTGTGGCCCTTGTGTGTGCTTGTATGCTTGTGTGCTTGTGTGCTTGTGTGGAACCGTTCAAACAGTCAAATAATGCGACGAGACAAGACATTTTACTTACTTAAGACCTTTTTTAGGCATGCACCGGGTAGCCGGATACAAACCGAGGACTACCTAGTCGCTAGCAGTTTTTCTAACTAGATCAAAGAATGGTGGATGGCGGATGGAGAATGTAGAATGGAGAATATGAAAATATGAAATATATTAGTAGTAGGAAATGGAGAATGATTTCGATTCCCAAAACATCAAGTGGGAATAGTGGGAATATTAGAAACGAGAAGATGGAGACGTGAACAGGAACGAAGAGTAAAAAAAAAAAGATGGGATTAAGGGAATACCTAGATTAGAAAGGAACGGTCACGTATTAAAATGTGTGAAACAAGGGTCGTGCAAATTCACAAGATCAACTAGATCAATTGAGTGGCTGTGGTCCTTTTTTTTCTCCTTCTTTCTGTTATTCTAACTCTCCATCTAACTCACTAACTGAGCTAAGTTACTTAAGTTACCTAAATTGCTCGAGAAAGATCCCTTTTTGGACAATAAGTTCCGGGTAATTACCCACGTGGGATCTAAAACCAGTGGGTTTTGTTATACAATTAGGCAAGTGAAGTCGACTTTACATAGTACAAGCTATGAGCAAGAATATGGAAGGGAGTTGCCGCCTCGCAAAATCTACTACTAGGTACAAACAAGCATATCACGGCTACGGCAACGATGCCAGGCTGTGTGTTTTAAGTTTGACTCGACATGGGACGGTGAAGTGTGATGGAATTTTGGAAAGGGGAGGGGTAAGAGCTAGGAGAATTGATAGGAGAGACAGTGGGGTCAGAGGGGTAAGGGGATCATCCTTGAAGGAAGCCATATATGGAGATTGAATGGTACAAAAACGACAAAAGTGATACTTTTGGTGCTTTTGGTGGGGTCTCCTTTTTTATCTTGAGTAACTTCTCATTTGCGCTACATTAGGTGACTCACCCATGTATTCTTGTTACGGTTCCCGTTCCTGTCACCTGCATACAAGTATCTAGCCATACAGTTTAGGTAGTTCAATGTTCAGATTGAAGCTTACGGTCTTACCTACACGTACTATGTACATCGAACCGAACCGATGAAACGGCACCGATCTGACTTCTCAAACTCTAACTAACTTCAACTGTACGATGTTATAAATCACCTGGAAACCCCTATCACAACAGAAGGGCGCTTCCTTTCCGTCTTACTTGGTTTGTAATAATCTGTCTACCTACCTATTCTTCGCATAGACCGAATCAATCGCAAGATTTTCGTCTCCGTTTCCTCGTAGCCGCCCGAGCAACGTATCCAAGAAAAAAAAATATAAGAATACAAAAAGGAATACCCTCGTGCTTCTGATAGACTGCGAGATACGTCTGGTTGTCCAATCATATCCCAGCTTAAGCGCCGCACACCGCAGGTGGGCGCGTGTGTTTTGAAGTCTTCCGGCACCCTCCCCTGGTTCGTTTCATGACTGGTTGATATGGATGTGACCAGGGATTCGAGTCGCTCTCGGCACAGGCTGCCTCTCGAGTCTCGACCACTTATGTGTTCCTTATGCGTTCAAATACCGATATCAATATGAGCACGCAAATATCCCATAAAATCCTTCCCGTGATACGAAGGAGCAATAGAGTCTGTCGTGACAGTAGAACGGGCTGTACTGCAGACTACAGTAGAGTGGCTTCGGCTTTGCTCAAGATGCCGAAGCGCCTACAAGGTACCTAGGTCCTAGGTCCTAGGTCGCTAGGTTGATTATATATACCCGCTACGTCATCCAATACCCAGATTATCGGGACGGGCTAAAATATCTGAGTGGCTGAGCCAGTTCTGAAGGAATCATATACTTTCTGCGTGTCTCAATTCTTGCCGCCGTGTGAAGGTATCTACTTTGAAATAAATAAAATCCCTTACCGAGACGAAAACGAGAAAATCAAACTACTGGGTCGTTATGAAGACCAGAATCACAGTAAAGACACCTTGTATTCTCTTTCGTGAGACCGGATGTCCTTGGCCGATGAAAAGAACATGCCACATAGATGAAGAGACTCGATTGGTTGCTACTGGCGCCTATCGTATAATATGTACGATCGGCAAATGAGCATATCTGAGCCTGTAACTGCTTACTTAGTAATAAGCTGTTTGGAGTACACTTTTCAAAGCTCTGTAAACTTGTAAAAGGTTGTTAGAACAAGAGGATGAAGAGGATTATGAAGAATACGACGACGGTAAGGGTCAAGAAAGAGGAAGAATGAGGTCAGGATGAGGACGATGAGAATCCCGTATAAGTCTTCCCAGTTAAGATCCTTGACAACGTTTTTCTCGTGTCTTTCTCAAACATCCATATCAAATCACCTACTGAAGTAGTAGAGCGCATGCAACAAGCTCAATATCGAACCCGTTTGCTCTTACACGCAAATGGAGACCAGATACGAAGTACAACCATGCAAGTGAGCCCAATAATAACCTCAGTCGTCACGGTTGACCTATTATTAAATGACTTCCTGCAAGCCTGCACACCGCCTACCTTCCTATCGGCAGCACACTACATATCATCTACACTACTCAGATCAACGCTAACTAGCTGCTTCGTCGTGTATAACATGACACATCTCAGTGTTTTCAGTACTTAAGTATTTCTGTTTTCATTCCAAATCTCACATCTCGCGTCTCAAGTCTCAAGTCTCAAGTCTCAAGTCTCAGTGTCAAGTCGATACATAAAATTCGCTCATCATATTTGACTTTGACATTTCCTTGTTCTGTTTTTGGATTGACTTGAGTTCTGATAGCGGTAGCAAATATCTATCCCTCTATACAAGTAATCGCTCCGGCCTCTTCACTCCCCTCTTACTGCACAACCTGCAAATGACGAAAGATGAGCATGAAGTTGGAAACTAGGGTTGAAGCTAGGTTATGATCAGAGGCTCCTCTAACTTACCTTTTCTCTCATGTTGCCCATCCATTGGCCGAAGCTCATTCCTTGGTCTGCCCGGTCTTCCACCAGTAGCGTCTGAGCCCAAAGCTTCAAGCTTGGCTCGCCGTCTTCCCGTACGATATATAGATGTGGCACAACGATGCTGCCCACTCCACGCGACAGGTGATCCCGGCTCTTCTGGATGATAGCCCGCACTCGTTCGTTGAAGTCGTTATCTAACTCCGGAATCGAACCCTTGCCAACACGTAACTGCGTGCGATCTGCCACACCAAAAACGTCCGCCAACAGTTGCGGTACAGCGTCTCGTCCAACCCATAAGAATTGCGTGGTACCATCGTCGATCAAGTACAGGCCGTACGAGACGAATCGCTCTGACGACAGGTTTAGGGGTGGCGGGAGAACAATCTGGCTCGTCTCCGGGTCAGGGACTCCGGCATTATCGGGCATATCATGAAGCGAGTAAAGGTGAGGGTAGATATACTGCATCAAAAGTGGTAGAGGTAACGTAGAAAGCTGGCAGAGAGCTGCAGATCGGAGATCGGACGGAATCTGCGCCGATTTCCGAAGACCGACGTGCTTAATCAGACCCAAAAAGAGCACGGGGAGACCGCGTAGGTTAGCAGGGAACTGTAAGCCACCACCTCCCATGCTTCCACCACCAAGTTCCTTCTTGAAAGTCTGGAGGAGTTCTATGAGTTTGCTCTGGAGAGCATCGCGGGCAGCATCTAAACCGCTGCTCAATGCCCTCTCGACGGCCTTGTGGGTGAAGTAAGTCGTGATAGCGCACTGATCCGCCGAGGCGTATACATCTGCAAGATTAGTTGTGGTAGGAATCGCGAGCGTCATGACACGGATGCGTCGTTCACCGTTGCAAGTGGTGTATAAGACACCAGCTTGCAAGCAGACGTAATTCTTCTGTAGAGTCTCGTCAATAGCCACCTCGACCACGTAGCATTGGTCGCGAGGGAATGCCGGGAAAGCACACAGATCTGAGGACCTGTTGAAGAAGTTTCCGTAGAACGTGCTCATACGCAAGCCGGTTGTAGCTCGTACCCTGAGCACCGCTTCCAAGCCAATCTCCGAGGATAGGAAGTCGCTGAACTCCGAAGCAAATTTTACAGCATCCTCGGCACGGCCAGCATTCCATCCAGGGTAGAACCAAGTTTGACCACCAGTGTATCGAGGAAGGTTGCTTAGCGAGGCTACGTCTTGATACTGCGAGGAAAAGAGGAACATGTCGATAGAAACCTGGTTTTTGGAGCACTCGACAGCAAACGATTTGTAGAAGCTGTTAGCTGTCTGGAGAAGACCGCTTTCCTTGGACGTGCCAAGTAGCTTTTTATCTTCCCGCATCTCCAACTTGCCAACTCCCAGGTTCGGCAATGAAGCGCTTAGAACCACAATCTTACCACCTAATGGCGAGATAAGCTTGTGGCCGGCTCTCAGAGCTGATCCCATGCACGAGCCGTTGCTCTGATTGTTCTGGAACATGTCGGGCAGCTTGGATAAAAAGTTCTCGATACTGTTTCGACTCTCTATTAAAGGAACTAGAAGGTCTTGAGGAACGGGTAGGAACGGCTCATCCAAGTCACTAATAACCAGCATAGTCGTCTCTACGTTTTCCTCGTCGTCTTTAGGGATGGAGAAATAGTGCAAGCTCGAGTCTACCGCAATGAATCCTAGTCGAGTTCGTCGATCGGCATTTGGTATCCTGTTAAGACTGTCTAAAATGGTCCGCGCGCTCGTGGCAAGAAGTCCGGTAGAGACGGCAGCATAGCTAACGTCGAAAAGGAACAAGTACACGAGGGGTTGCGGGGGACGGACCATATACTCCTGAGGTGCTACAAACTCGACGACGGCGTGGTTTAGCTCGTGTCTATCCCATCGGTTGACGCTCTTCTGTGCGGCAGCGTCCCAATCGAAGGCTTGCGGTACATCGTTGGTGAGATTACACATGTTACATCTCCACCTATGACCTTGGTCTAGGAAGATGACATAAGGGTTGATATATGTTCGACATCTTCGACATCGTGCAATAACTTGATCCTGTACCACTGGAACGGGGTCGTCAATGTCGTGAAGCGCGGCATAAGGCTGGATAACGAGGGCGAATGGTAGCTTGGACTTCTTCAGCAGAGAGTGTGTGGTAGGGACCGCATTTAAGGTAGATCGGATATATTTAGGGGGACAATTTGCATCGGGGGACTGCGTGACGCTAGCCTTTTATTGGAATTAGCATTGACTACTAAACAACGTATCGTGGGCATCCAAGGCATTCACAGCACGGAGTACTCACATTCGGTGGCAGGATGCAGGGAGGAGGGGGTAGGTCGAGCTCTGAGACGTTGAAAGGCTGGTTTAGGAGATCGGTCGGGTAGAGTTGGTTCAAGGTAAGCCGGGCTTGCTGGCCGGGCTGCTGAACGCCGGGCTGAGGTGCCGCCCCCATGTTCATACCAGCCATTCCCTGGGTTACACCAGCGACACCCGGAGCTGGGTATCCAGTTGCCGGCTGGTGATAAGGGTCGGGAGCTTGGTAGCCCATTCCCGGTTGAGCAGGAGTGCCCGGTTGTTGAGGGACACCGTAGGGCGATGGCGCGGCTCCGGGGGAAACATAACCGCCCTGCTGATACTCCTGGCCAGGATAGGCGCCGTAGCCCGGTGAAGGCTGCGGCGGTTGACCAGGAGCTCCAAAGGCGGGCGAGGGCATACCGCCAGGGGTTGGGCCGGTAGCACCGGCATTTGCGCCGCTTCCAAACTCGAAGGCCTGGGTAGCATAACCTCTCTTCTTCTTGTGATGCGCTGCGGCTGCGGCTTGGTGTGGAGGAGGCGATGTGGTCTGTCCTTCGTATGCGGCACCTTGTGGTGGTTGATCGGTGTAGGGCGCTTCCTGGCCATACTGCTGGGGAGGATATTGGCCGTAGCCGTCGTTGGGAGCAGCCATCTTGGCGCAAGCGGTCAACTCTATTTTCCTGACCTGATCTAGCTTGTGTTGAATCCCGCCTTTCTACTTCCTCTTATGCAATGATGGTCAAGGTCGACTCTCTCCTCTCGGTCGTAGCAATTCGGTGCGCACTGGATGTAAGGTAATAAGACCGGGATCGAGGAGAGATTGTGAGCCTGTAAATGTAGTTGGTTAAGGTGGAACGTGGTGGTGGTGGTTACTACTAGGTTACCAAGTGCAAGGCTTGTGGCCACGATTCGATAGGAGGGTCGGTGGGCTGGAGGGATGATGGATTTGGGCGGAGGCCACGTTTGTGAGTGCTAAGTGTGTGCTAAAGTGCTAAATGTGCTAACAGTTGCGAACTAGTCTACAGTACTGCTGTACAAGGCAGTAGTACTGGTAACTGGAGTCTGGAGCTTGAACACTGGAGAAACCCTGCTAAGTTTGCTCACATTGCTAATAAATCCACTAACTTACTCTTGATAAACAGTACCTAATCATACAACACAATTTAATAGATCGACAAGTATCGTAAAATCAAGGAGAGGAAGACGAGTTTTCCTAATAAAAAAGGAAAATGTTTTAGAAACAACCAAATGTAATAAAAAGAATTGATTTTATAAGATCGTTGTCTTGGTCTTCTTCCTAATGATCTTGATGCTGCCGGAATTTAACAACAACTTGTACAAATTGAGAAATTCACAAGCCAAATAACGCTGTGATTCGACAGAGTTGCAACAAAAATGGTGGGCATCGTCCTAATGTCCTAAAGAAGCGAAGAAGTGGGCAGGCTTTGACTGAGAGCTGGAGGTTCAAGGTTGGAATTGGTCCAAGCTTTTTTTTTTTTTTTTTCCTGTTCCTTCCTTACCGGTAGGTACCTTGCCATTTTACTACTAGCCAGATGCCAGCTTGACCTCATCTGAGATCGGAACTAGCCAAGAGTAGGTTAGCTCATTTTAGATAATCATCTCATCCACAGCAAGTCACGTGAAGTATACCCTTTACGCAGTAGTAATGGAGTAATGATGGAATCTCCAGGGCTAGCTAGTTCTACGTAACAAAAACTTAAAAGGTCTTCACCTAAAGAAGCCATAGCACCCAGAACGGCTAAGCTTCGGTGAAGTGGACTGTACATACAAGGATCGATCGGTCCCTCAATTGTGTCTTTGAACCCCACCTATCCACTACCAATGGATACATACCCGTAGATTTATATGTGCATTTCCCCTAACTGCGTAAGCACCAGGCCTCATCCGATCATGTACAAATATATACCCCCCTAGGTATACTTAAGTCTTAGGTACCACTTAACTATCTGCAATGCGAGGTGCCGAAGTTCCAGCTTGGAATCAATCGAATCCTGTGTATCAAAAGCTGAAATAGGAAGGCACTGAGCTACATAGAAGGCTTAGATGGGTTGGCAGTTGGCAGTTGGCAGTTGGATGATGGGTGGGATAAGTTTGGACGGGCAGGACCAGGACGGGCAGGACGGGCAGGACGGGTTCCCCTTGTTTTCCCCTTGTCCTACACATTTTAGCGGCCTTGTCCGCCTAATTTTAGCAGTTTTAGCATTTGCCTATTAGCGGTTCAAGGTTCTGTTACGATTCATCTAGGACGGCAAGCACATGTTATAATCACGCTCGAGGGAATCTTTGCTATCGGCTGAGACTTCCATCTGGGCACCTTTTTTCTTTCCCTTTTCCTTTCCCTTTCCTTTTCCCCTTCTCTTCTCCCACGCGACTGCATGCAAGCAAAACCTTACACGAGAGTCTAGACTCGATCTTTCCTCTCTCGTCCTGTAGATCTTCATAGTCTGACACTAAAAATCGACTGAATCGAGAAAGTTGCCAAATTTTATATTTTAACCAATTCCATTTCTCTCTTCTTTATCTGTAACTTATTCTTATATTATAATCCCTTGGTCCTACTCTCACTTTGCGAATTCAACGTATCATCTTTAACTAGACACTTTTTTTTTCGTTCTGCACCAATTAAGATTCAAAGCCGCAACGATAATTCAGATCGACAATCATGGTTTGGAAAAGTAAATCACCTCGGATTGAGACCAAGCCTTCAACTTTCAGGTACAACTACAGAATCCACTGATCTTATTTATCATATCTATTATCAACCAATCTACCATTGGTATCTACCTATATACCTATATACCTATATACCTACCTAATCATCTAGCACGCGGACACGCGACCCTTCACGAGATATCATTCGCTAACAAAAGCGCAATCGCTTACCTCTATAATAGACAGCTTCTACCTCTCCTGATCCTCCTTGTTGTCGTGGGCGGTGCCGGGTTCGTTGGTTACCAGATCTACCTTAGCGTCGCCAAGATTCGGGACAGCACCGAGAAGCGCATGGCCAAGAAGAACTTAGTTTTCACCAAGGACGGCCTCAAAGTCGGCGTTAAGCATGTCGAACAGGAGCGCTACGTCGACGCGACGCAGAGTTGGGTTGTGAAAGCCTGGAATATGAGCGCTCCCAAGCCGACCGCCGTCAAGAGGAGATAGACGCATAAGGGAATTGGGGGGAATTGAGGCGCGTTCTAGGTCGTGACAGGTTGTCATGGGCATGTCTGGCCTAGATTGAGCCTTGTGAGACTTGTGAGACAGGCGGCTTTTTCTTTTTCGCAAAGCGGGAGGCCTCCGCCAGGACTACGCGATTTTAGGTGGACCTACCTATTTCGCATGTTCCGCACATGTCAACCTTGGAAATCACTTGCGCCTTACGCGATCGCAACCCCAAAAGACGCGGAGCTACATCTATATATCAACGAGACATCACGGCCGACCAATCTGCTAAGGAGCGCACGGTTACTGGAGGGGCGCATTGCGCAAGAAGACCTTGTACGATATACGATGATACCCTGGTCCCTGGCTGAAGGTTAGATGGGCCTTGTACTAGTATTAACAGTATTAACAACAGAGAGAGGAGAGGATTCGGCGTTTCCAGACACTTCCCTTTCTTGTACCAAAAGCAATGAGACAACTGCAATTTCATTTACGTATCAGCGTATTCTCGTCACTGTTGTCGCGGTCACCTTGTCCAACCACTTCAGGTCACACTTGCTGACTTGGTAAATAAGCCTCGTGCTATGTCTCGTGCTTTGAACACTGTGTAGACTGAGCTGTACCTAGCAAAACAAGCTTGTATCACAACATGGCGGATTTGCCAAGAAGTTGGTAAACTCCGTAGACCTATGTCCCTGCGGGATCGTGCATGACATGGTGTTAGTGGTGTCTTAGATACTTTCCTCACTACGTATTTCGTAAACGCTCCTATTTTTACATATAACGAGGCCCATCTTGAGAACGTGGGCCATCCATATCATAGCCTTTGCACACTTCCGCCCTTCCTTGATTCCGACTCCCCTAAGCTACTATTCTTTTCAGAAGATATCGAAATGTGATGTCCTTGCGGTCATATAGCAATATGAGCTCTAGTAAGCCAGTGATCCGCCGTTTTTTTTTTCGAGGCCGACAAGAAGAAACTCCGAACTCCCCTAAATCAGAAGATGGAATGTGATATGGATGTCGTAAGTGGCCACCATAGTCGAAGGCCCAAACCCAACCCAAGCCCCCTAGAGTAATCAAGCAACTAGCCGACCAAGTCTCCATGTTGCCCCCCAACCCCATTTAACAGACTCCTAATCCCAGGTTTCTCAGTTGATGAGATACGAAAAATAAAAAGTCCAAAGTCCAAAGTCCACAGCAATCACACAGTGAGCCACTTCTGCGCAACCCACTTAGCTCCCTCGCCGGCGTCCCGTCCCCCGGCGGCCTTCGCGAGCAACTCCGCGCGATGTATCTCGAACCGTTCCTTCTGCATCGCTTCGACGTGTTCTAAGGGGCTCGCGCTACCACTACTACTCGCCGGCGACAGCAGCTGCGCGCCCACGCCGCCATCCGCGTCGCACTCCTGCTGCTGCTGTCCCGCCCGTCCCGTCTCCGTATTCAACTGCGTCTGCTGCATCCTCCTAGCCTCGCTGACGAGCCGGAGGTAATCGTGCGCGGCGCCGTACGGGCTGGCCATGAGCCCGTCGCGGCGGATCAGCATGGACGGGATGCGGATCTGCAGCTGCTTGAGGATGTGCGCGTACTTGACGCCGAGCTCGTTGCCGATGAACGCCAGACGCCCCTGGATCCAGGCGCGCTGCGCGTCCGTTGTGTAGTCCTGGCTAGTGAGGCACGTCAGCGGCCACGTGAGGAAGTACCCAGCGAGCGCCTTGACGTGGCCCGCCTCGCCGCACGCGAACGCGCCGTCGTGGAGGCCCAGGTGGTCGTCCGCGCTGTCGTCCCCGTCCCCGTCCCCGTTTCCGTCTGCGTCTGCGTCCCCTAACCCTACGTCGAAAGCGAAAGCGGACCCGTCGTCGAAGTGGTGCTGCTGCTGGCGCCGGTGCTTCAGAAACTGCCTGATGCGCCTCCGGTTGCCCTCCTTCAGGTGCCAGCCTAGGTGGTACGGCACGCTGGCGATGATGTCCGTGATCGTGTCGACGCACGTGCGCGCCGCCGTCGCGTACTCCCTCGTCGTCCGGTAGTCGACCGGGCTGCACACCCACGCCGCGCACCGCACCACCAGGCTCATGAGCACGAGTCGCGCCGTCCGGCTCGTATTCCACACGCTCGCGATGTAGAAGTCGCGGTACATGTCGACCCGGCCGGGAAACACCTCCGCGCGCCCGTAGTCGCCGCCTGGCACGCTGTCTTCCCAGGCCACAGTGCGGTATCGCCACGACGGAGGCACCTCGCGCATCCAGGCTACGACGTCCTGGTCGGCGGCTTGCAGGCGCCGGATCATCTCGAGCATCACGTCCATGTTGGAGGGCGTGCGTGGCATGCTGTTCATGAGCCGCGTTACTTCGGCGCGGAGTTCGCCGGTTTTGATCATCAGGCGGTGGCAGTCTGCTGCGGTGCCGTCGCGGACCGCGTCGTCGATCCACCACTCGGCACCCATGATTGGGGTTGTGCCGGATGTGAGGCTATGTATGATCTGGGTTAGGTTAGTATTGTGATGGTTGATGGTGGAAAGTAGGATGGTAGGTAAAGAAAAGTAGGGTAAAAGGGGTAAGAGTGGACAAACCATCTGCGTCCTCACGGCGATGAACAGCGTCAAGCCAACTTTGGTCTTGAGCTGCTTCTTCCCCCTGGCCTTGACAAGTTGTATAGCACCCTCGGTATGCGAGCCCCAATTCAGCATGCCGATTTGTTTCGCCGTAATGCTCTACGCGTGTTAACGAGTTAGCATGAATACCATCCTCATCCTCTGCCTTTTCACAAGGATTTTAATCCAACATACCTCAAATAACCCCAACAACAACACCGCCGCCAACGTCGAATCCGCCAACTGCGTCCTCGGATCCCTCAGCGCCACATTCGTACCATTCAGCGCCCTCGTATACTCCCTCAACGCCTTCTCCGCAAACCTCCCCTCTCCCCCGGCCCGGTTATCCAAGAACGCCATCGCGCAGGCGTCGAAAGCACGCTGCAGATGACCCCCCGGGTCCGTCTTCAGCAACGGGATAATGAAATCCATGAACCCGCGCGTGCGTCCCTCGCCGCCCTCCGGCGGGACCAGGATGAAGTTCGACACGAAATGGCAGCTAGCCCGGTGCTCGACGGGCGTGTTGAGCGACGAGGGGACGCAGGCTTGGGACTGGAGGGATTGCGCGAACAGGACGGACACCTTGAGGTCCCCTCCTATTGGGGATACAGGGGAGACGAGGCCCGAGTCCGCTTTCATAGGCGCTTTTTGGGACATGCTGCCCTTTTTGCTGTCGGCGCGGCGGGCGCGCCGTTCGGTGGCTTGTGTCTCGTTCCGGAAGACGAGGTCGAATTCGTCCTTGTACCCCGGACATTGGCGCCGTGACTTGGCGCACTGGTTGCATGTTGGCTTTGTCTCGTCGCACTTTGGTGTTGGAAAAAAAAAAGAGACATGAGTTAGCTTGCGATATGGTAAGTTCTAGTCGACAAACCTGAACATACCTTGATTCTTCGGGTCCGACACATCTGACAACCCTTTGAGGGTTTCCCGCAATACACCATTGTGAGATCTGAAAGGATGGCAATCCTTGCTATCAGGTAATTTCCGGTAATTTCTTATGATTCTTCTCCACCGACAGGACTGCCCACGGCAAGATATGTTTACCAGAGCCTGCGCCGTTTATATATGAACAGTCTCCGATGAATATGGATGTCTCCGGAGTTTTTATGAATTTGAATTTAGGTGTGTAAAAAGCCGGTCTCAGACTTCAGCCCTCCGCGAGGATTCCAGGTCGGCGAAGCAGGTTGCCAAGCCACAGCCCTAGATGTAACCCTTCCTCTCGAGAAAAAGCGACGCTGAAAAAAGAAGGCAGACACAAGGCAAACACTTGGAGCAATGAATGAAGCAGTTTCGGATATAGGTATGTTGCCACAATGTTTTAACAACAGACGAGGCTTCGAATCGTCAGCCTTGACGTATCACTTTGTCTACTCCTAATAAACTTCCAAGGTTGTCTCTGCGGGAAACGGTTCGTAGTTAAGAAGCCAGCCAGCCAAAGGTGACCATCCGGGAAGGAGATCGAAACTAGAAACACTCGCCCGGGCGGCGCACGGGTCCACCCTATTGGACAGACCCCCGATATGCAGGTGGTGTAAGGTGGTGTAAGGTGGTGTATCAAACTGACGGCCGGGATCTTGCTGCTGCCGTCGTCTTCTTGTTTCAGGAGCGTCTGTGCCGCAGTCTGGATATCGAACGCGCGTGATCGAAGATACGAGACGTGCAACTCTGGCTAGCAACTCTGGTAAGTGTGGTGGGATCTTGTCAATCCGGGGTAGACGATGATCCAAGTCTCGATCCGGCTGCGTGATTGGAGAGAGGGGACCCTGGACACCTGCAATCGGCAATTCGTCCTCTATCATACGATCGATTCCGGTTTTCTGCTACGACGGCATCTGTGTAGTATGTAGGGGAAACAACTCTTACCGTGGAAAATGTGATGTGTCACATATGCTATATAAGTGTCAATGGAGAATCATCAGGATATATAGACATACATATACATATACATATACATATACATATACATATACATATACATATACATATACATATATATATACATATACATATACATATACATTATACATATACAATATACATATACATATACATATAAACATACATAAGTATGCATATGCATATTCAAGGGTGATGGTGAGAACTGTGGGATGTTGGTAACTGAACCCCAGGGGCCAAGGGCCAAGGATGAAGCCAAGTGGAGTTGACAGGCTTCAACGTCGCTAGAGCCTCTACCGGCTTTTGAGGTGAAGGTGACGTCTAACCTCGTGAGGCATAGGAGAACTCATTAGTTCTATTCAATCACGCTCTAACGGCCCGTTATCAATACATACATAGTACTATACTACAGTATGTAGTATGTCGATTCCAGGGGTATCGGGACAATTGGTCTGCTCGGACATTGTCTAGGTACATATATGCCGGGAAATTCTATATTGCTCTACTACTAGCCTCTCTAGCTACCTATATCACGTAGCTCTTCCTCGACTTGAAAGATGCCTAGGACCTAGGACCTAGGTAGGCAGGGTTGGCAATAAAATGAG
Organism: Rostrohypoxylon terebratum; assembly: GCA_022497145.1. Lineage (NCBI taxonomy): Eukaryota > Fungi > Ascomycota > Sordariomycetes > Xylariales > Hypoxylaceae > Rostrohypoxylon > Rostrohypoxylon terebratum. The sequence goes on along the minus strand of MU385906.1, from coordinate 89,268 downwards.
GACCTTGCTCCAACTTCCCACTCATGAAGGGGGTTATAATCCATGACACAAGCTATCAAGAGGTTTCTATTAATTTCTTCATGCCATCTCCACGGAATTGAGTAAAAGCAACCATAGTAGACGCCACCAGGCCGCCCGCAGTTGCCAGAAGTCCCGAGGAAATAATACGGAAATACTAAGCAAGCCACTATCCCTTAGCTGCCAATTGGACCCTCATCGTAGGACTTAACATGAAGAACCGTTCTGCCAGAATCATACTAGCCGCGTGGAGGGTTCGTCGATCCCATCCCGCGTGGGCAAATGTCTGCCCGTTCCTACAACTAGCAACTAGTAGCTAGCTAGGCATCGGAAGCGTTGATAGTGTGTGTGTCTAAAAAAGCTTAGTGAATGAAGTCTTAGGAGACAAGGAAGATGGGGGGAAAAACCCCTTTCTCAAGACCCCGCCACGATCACTTACAGGACTAATTATGTGAATGTCGTATGTCAAATTTATACCACCAGCAGCAGGAAAAATTGAGGCTGCAACAACGGACCATCCTGCAGATCATCTAGATCTTGAATACCTAGGTCCTAGGTCCTACCAAAATTCCAACCAATAACCTGCTTTTAACTACCACGCTCCATCTCGTATAGGTAAACATATGATCGACGGAGCATCTAGGTTAATCAGATCCGCATCAGACAGGGCGCGAACAGATATTCACCGATCTTACGGAATCGGCGGAATGCTATGCATTCTACCGGCGTCTAGAATGACAATCTTGACCGGTGCCGGGATGGCAATCCTTCGTGCTCCGTGATAAGGAAAGGTGATGCTGTCAAACTCTACATAGACCCATTCGCCGGCATCGTCGCCGGCATCTCCTATCCTTATCCTGCCCTACTTATAATTGCTACTGTACCACCCAAATGAGCATGAATATCCCCTCGGAGTTGCATCGTGTAACATGTCTTATAGTTGGGAAAATTCATTACCCCCTCTCTTCCAGGGCTATTCTCTCGGTTGATTCTATCCTCCTCCCGAAAAAAAGTGTAGAATATGAGTCCACCGTCCAAATTCACATGTCCTAAACGGCAGATGATGAATCGTTCTCGAGGTCCACACGTTACCCCTTAATAAAACCTCACATTTATCGGAGGCATACCACACATCCGGCATAACATCCCTACCACAATCACGGCATGCCGACCCCAGTTCCCCATCATCTACTCGTCTACTCATCAGATTACAGGAGAGAAAAAAAAGATTTATTCGAATTGCTTTGGCTTGTTGCCGCAATCCGTCAGCAGCGAAAGCTGCTTATCCTACCATAACGCCGTGCTAATGCAATGCCGGAGAGCCAACGCGTAACTCGCCACCCTCCTCTTCCGCCATTCTGCATTAAGTCCATAGACGGACCGCCTCGTTGCTGTACGTGTCTAACTTTTCGATTCGTACGCCAACTCAGTAGCGCCCAAATCCACGTCCGCACCGAGTCCGCCCAAAAAATAGGAATCCACCTAATACTTGAGCGACTTCTGTCCCTTGTCCTTGCCGTCCGATCCGATCGTCGAAAAGGCACAGTGCTGGTCCTTGATGGCCACGACTTCGTACGTGCCTTCGAGGCTCGCTGTGATCACCTTGCTATGGTCATAACTAACATCATGACGCGTCTCTAGAATCTGACTCCTCTGTCCCTTTCGCGCGTTGGTACTTCGGGTATACGTGAATTCGAAAGGGGGCGTGCCCCAAAACTCAAATAGAATTTCGACCTCGCTTCCCTCATGGATGTCGACCTGAATAACGCGACCCTTACTAATCCTGACGCTTGGCATAGGATGGATAGTCTTGGTCAGTTTCACGGCTGCGCGACATTCGCTACCTTTGTCGCTAACGCTGGTAATCGTAAAGTCGCCCGGAGATTCGGCGATACGGCGGAAGCTAGTTGTTTGGGACTTGGCCTTCATTTGCTTTCCAGCAAATTCGTATTGCACCTCGAACGGAGGCGTTCCCGATAGGGTGTAGGCAATACGTTCACCCACGCAGTAATCCGATCGTTGTTCGAGAGGGTAAATAGACGGAGCCTCGTACAGTTGAACGTGGACTACGCCGCCGCCAGTCTCCATCTTTTGTTGACAGCCACGATCATCGCGTACTTTGCGGATTCTGATCTGTTGGCCCCCTAGCTTCAGATATTGTCTAGGAATCTGAATTCCGTAGTTGTGAGTCGGAATGCGGTGGATTTTGAAGATCTCTGGTATATTGGCAGAATGCTGCTTGATTTCCAACTCAAGATAGAATGGGGCTTTGCCTTCTAGTTTGATAGGAATCGTCTCTTTAGGTTCGAAGTCAGACATACACATCTTGAACGTCTGGCCGGGCTTGACAAAAGAAGCAGTAGGCTTGGCGTTAACGGTCTGCTCCAGCGTCAAGGGCGCAGATTGTCGTTTGTCGTTGTATAGATTGTCTGATAGACCAGAGAACGTGTATGTGTATAAGCCAGCCTTGGCCGTATCTAGCGAGATAGATGCTTTCCCGAGAGCTGCATCGAACTCTTTCCTGGTAATAGAAACTCCACCTGACTTAGGCTTATGTCGGACGTCATATTCGACGTGATATGGAGGAGACCCTAAAAGTTTGTTAGCACAGATAAAAAGGAGCATGCAGATACAATGAGGATTTACCCTTAAGTGCGACCTCGAATCCATCAATATCGCCTTCACAGACATCTCTCTTGACGAATTTGTTTTCCTTTTCGACTGCCTCAATGGCTTCACTTGGTATCAAGGACAGTTCGGGGCGCGGGAACCATTTGACCTCAAAGGTTTTGGCCTTGGGGTTGATAGTTCCAGGGCACATATCGTCCGTCAAATCGATGATCTCGTATACGCCTAGTTCCGTTGCCTTGATGAAGTCGTTGCTGTATCGTGCAATGTGAAGCTGTCTCTCGCTAGAACTGCCGTTCAAGTTCCGGTAACCCACTTTCCAAGGCCCGTCGCCAGAAAGTTTCAGAGGAAGCTCGACAGAGGAAGCTTCAACAACTGTAGTTGTTGTCTTGCCTTCGATAAGACCAAACGCAGCACGTGGCCGTTGGCGTCGTACCGAGATCTTAGTCTCTTCCTTGAGGAAGATACGACATCCGGTCTTGTCCTGGATACTCTTCAAGGCTAACGTATACTCTCCACCGACAGAGAGCGGCGCGGTCTTGATGGTGAATACATCAGCGGTAATATCGGTAGCCTTTTCCGACTTTCTTTTACCGTCGTGTATCAATTCCCATTCCAGCGTGAAAGGACCGTCCCCGAGAAGAAGCACTTCCATTTTGATCGGCTGGTCAAGACAAGCGTTGATGGTACGACTTCCCATCCTGAAATAGGCCGTTGCGGGTGGCTTGACATTCTGTTCTAGGTAGTACTCGTCTGTCGAAGGTAGAGGGACGCTGTAGATAGCATCATCGAGTCTTTGAAACCGATACTGGTACCGTCCAGCATTCCTAGGAAGAAGGTCAATCTGTTGCCGAAGACCCTTGATCTCGACCGTCTCCCGCCTATTCTGTTCGGTATCGCTGCTAACCGTGTATGCAATCCTAAAAGGAGGTGTTCCAATCATGTCCAGGTTGACGCGAAGTCCGATGGAGTTGCCGGCACACTTATCCGGGATCTCTTCGGATGATATCGTCAGTGTAGGTTCGAGCGGGTTGAGCAACAGACAAGACGAAGGTTCCTCTATCTCTCCCTCACAAGAATCGCAAGACACAGACTTAAGGGTATACAATCCTGGAGTAGAGATCGTGGGCTGGTCGCCTGCACTCTTAGTGGTAAAGGAACCGACCTCGATAACATCGCCATGATCGCCGCTCTTGGTAAGTGTGTTCCAGGGGGAGAAGATCCACGTAAAAGTATGCGCAGATGCTGACGGTTCTTGGCCCGGGCGCCCTATCGCAATAGGAAGCTTTGCAGATTTTCCCTTTGCCACTTTGAGAGGGTTGCGGGTGTCACAACCTCTTATAGTAGCTCGAGGGCGTTCCCTGACATTGAAGTTCTGATACAAATGCTTCGGCTTCGGCTTTGCGTCAGGGTCATCAAAGTGAGGATACTGGATGACATTGCCAAAAACATCATGAACCTCGTCAATAGAGTATTGCCATTCGCCCTGGGTTGTCATTGACTCGTTCAGGCCAACCTCGACCACCCGGGGCCTAGCCCAGCTGTAGTCTTCTTCGCCCAAAGGCATTATGCCAGACGACCGTTGGGGGCCGATCAGAGGCGACGAAAATCCATCGGGTTGCAGGCTCTGGAAATGGAAACTATGGTCCTTGCCATTGATTGTCCGGCTATAAACGATCTTCATAGGCGGCGTTCCATAAACATCAAGCGACAGGTTAGATAGCTCGCCGAGGCACTTAGTTGACGACTGTGCCGTACGGACCCTAGCGTTGGGGCAAGGGACGATGTATGTAGGCTCGGTGATCCTCTGAACCTCGAGCTTGTACTCATCGAGAACTTTATATAGCTGATAGACGCCGGGCTTCTTCAAGATCATATCGTATCTGTAGATACCCAGTGATCCATCTTCGACTGCTCTTGTAGACTGTCTACCAATCTCCTTGATTTCTTTGCGGCTAAGCTTCACCACTTCTTGGTTGTCTGATTCCAAATCAAAACGCATGAGTTCAACTTCGACAGGTACCGTGGCATTGAAGTAGATGGGTACAGTTGCGATATTGTGTCCTTGGCCCAAGCAGTAAGGGTGCTTCTCGGGGTTGAGGAGGGCAGATCTAATGATGAGATATTAGCGGCGTTTAGTGGATGCATGACAATTATAAAAAGATACTCACCCTTCGGGAAGGATATTAATGATTTGCTTGCCCATAATGAGGGATGAATTGTGCAAAATGCTTGAGACCTTGACATTGTGCTCCGATATGGCGAGCTCTTTGTCGTAAAAGATCTTGGCGAGTCCCAGAAGCCAACCATGCCAGGGTACCGGGATATTGAACATCAATAGCCAGTTGAATACCATGTGTCCGAAGAATATCATGGTGGTCGTAGGCGAAGAAAGTTCGAGCCACGGGATCCGCAAGGATGGCAAGGAGAAGAAGAAAATGAAGTCGAAGAGAATCCATTTGCAAAAGAAATAGAAGGATCCGCCATTATCCTCCAGCATCTGTACCCAGTCGTAGAAACGCCATGCTAGCAAGGCAACGTAGACAGCGCAGGCATAGAAGCGTTGAGTGGGCGCATCGATGAGGGTGAGAGGTATTAAAGGTTGACTAGTAAGTGCGAAGTTCGGGTTGTTCTCGGGGGCGTCTGGGAGGTGTACCCTTGGTGCGGCACCTTGAGGTTGATGCTGATTCTGATGTCCTCTAGCGGCCTGCGGGAAGCCCCCAACACCCACGTTTGGCGTGCCAATATTATTCATCGCATTCCGTGATGGCAACGCCAAACCATCGGGAAGCAGTGATCAAATCAAGATCGCAGGCTAGAGGATCGACAGGTAGATCGATCTCAGGAAGGGGCTCGAGTGGCAGTATCGACGGGTATCGGGTGGCGGTGGTATTGGTGGTGATTAGTCAATTTCGTCTACGAGAAAAAAAGACTTGACATTAGTTTTAGTTCCAGTTTGACTAATTTGACCAGTTCAACCAGTTTGTCGAACTTGTTTTGAAGTTTAGACAACTTGAAAATCAAACAAAGGGATAGAGAGAGAGGTATGAGAGAGGTAAATACCTGGCAAAGCTTGCATGAGCTTGCAGGGAGGGCGGAAATTTTTAGGTGATGAGAAAAATCAGTAAATACCAACTCAGCAAAGATTGGATCACGACGCGCCGCGTCAAGAAACTCACAAATTTCTGAATGGTCTGAATGGGTGCCAAGCTTGGAAAAAGGATGGGAATTTGATCACACCCCAGCTGACAGCAGCTGTCCAAATTAACAGATGTCAGACAGACAGAGATTAGCTCAACGTTCCTGCCGTGCCGGACGTCACTGGTTGTTGTAGTATGTACCCAGGTATCTGCGGGGCAGCTAACTTGAATGAGACGGAGACGGGAGCTTAAGCTTAAGATAAGTGGGGAACTAGAGCTTCATATGCAGGTGCCAGGCACACTGGGATCAAAGTACCTCCCAATCAGTATAGAAACAGGGAAGCTACATCACACAGCACATCTGCACAACTGCAACTGCAACTACAACGGCAACTGCAACTGCGAACTGCAACGGCATGAGCTTCAATGTTCCTCATCCTTTCCAACCTTTGAATTCCGAACCTCATATCCATCTTTATCTTTATTTCTCCATTTTATACCAACTATAGATTGGCAAATCATCTTACCTCAAAGCTTAATCTGGATATATTAATCCTGCAGTTTTCAGAGGCGACCAAACAGCCATCCATGGATATCACATATCACACATCACACATCACACTGCCCAAACGACAAATATACTGTGTTACGTCAGCCTTGTTGCTCCGGCTCGATCGCATCGCACGTCATTCACGTCGCCAGTCATAGACTCTTAGCCTCATAAGAGAAAGTACAAATAGCATAGGGGCCAATCTTAAGTGAGAGGTGTATTCTGTATTAAGACAGACATCAAATCAAAGACGGGGCTTCTGGATACAGGCGTCTATCTCTTTTTTTTTCTCGTTCAGCTTAGTAGGAACCTGACTAGGCAGCTCGGGCAAGATAGAAAGCCAAGATGCATTCACAGAGGTATGAAATTCCTGACTTTATCGTCTCTTGGTTTCCAATGGTCTTAATCTTAAAACCTTTGGACCTCAAAGCTTCATTGGGAGCTAGGGTTCCTTCGGTTCATTCAGTTCATTCACCAACAAAATCCTAATTCAATATGACATCGTTAGTCTGAAAGTTCAGCATAATGGACAACATAATGATTAATCTTCAATGGAAATATCCTACGTTCAACGTTCTTCCAACCTCGTCCATCTTCACTAGACATCACATCAGTCAAGGCTGATCTTGCATACAAGAGCGAATAAAGTCAATTCTATAAACTAACTGTCTGCAGAGTTAAATGAGTCAAAACCTACGTTTTGGTTTTGGAACACCGCACCTTTCCACGACTCTTCGTGGTCCTACGGTCAAGGGCAGCTGCACTTTCAATTTCTAGGCATATCACAACAAGCTTAGACAAACAAAAAACATTTTCCAGCACCTGCCTTCTTTTTCTATACCCACGTCTATATTTCCCTCCGACAACGTGCTGCTACACTAATCATTTTCATACTCGCCGAGCCGAGCTTCGCATTTCTACACACTTCTTTCCATCCCTTGCTTTCTTCACGCTGGTATCACGTAATTTGACATCGTCTTAATGGCTACCCCTGACACCAAATTAGAACCCCCAGTGAATCATACAGAAACTATGAATACCTCTACCCTTACCAGAAGCGACGAAGCTCATCCCGAAATACCCTCTCAGACTCCCGTTCGACTAATAGACCTAGTCCCCGAAGGAAACGATGGTATCCGACGTACAACAAGATTGAAGAAACCACCTTCCAGATATGACGATGAATATGTCAATCCTAGTCCTACTATATCTGTTCAACCCTCCGTCAAGCAACCTCGCCCCAAGCGGAAGGCCACTCAGGTTGCCACTAGTAACATAATCCCCGAAGATGTCGCACCTATCCTCGAGGATATCCTAACTCGAATGAACCCTGGTGAACGTAAGGAATATGGAGGTTGGGTCGAACTTGAATCTGAACCCGTCAGTCAATCATCTAAATTATCATAAGTGTATACTCAATTAACTCCTTTCTAGGGCTTTTTCAATGCGATGCTGCAAGAGTTGGAGGCCAAAGACTTCAAAGTTCAAGAAGTATACAGCCTCGACCCAGATACCTTAGGATTCCTACCGTGGGTTCACACATAGATATTCTCGAGTTGCCATGCGCTAACATCTAATAGAAAACCGGTGCATGGTCTCATATTCTTGTATGAATATGAGAGTGATAACGAACGAAGCGACGATAGCCGCGAGAATTGTCCCGATGATCTTTGGTTCGCCAATCAGGTACATGTCCCGTATTGCACTTTTAGATTACACGCATAAGCTAACCAATATCAAGACCACTGCTAATGCTTGTGCAACTGTTGCCCTCATGAATATCATCATGAATGCCGAAGACATAAATCTCGGCGTTCAACTCCGGGAATTCAGAGAGAGTACTAAGGCGCTACCGTCGCCTCATCGAGGAAGCGAACTTGACAGGAATGATTTCATTCGGAGTGTGCATAACTCGGTCGCGAGGTACGCCACTCCACACTTTCAAACATTGCCTACAGGGAGTCATTATTAACACAAAGCAATAGACGCATTGACCTCATTGCCGAAGATCTAGCTCTCGATAACAAGTACGAAGAATCATTTAAGAAGAAGGCACAAAAGTCCTCTAGAGCTAAGCGCTCAAAAGCCAATGTTGAGACAAACTATCACTACATTGCCTATGTGCCCAAAAATGGCCAGACGTGGGAACTGGACGGCCTACAGTCAAAGCCCCTACGGCTTGGTAAGTCAAATTGCTATCCCTGTATTGATTATGGTTCCTAACCTATGACTAGGCCCCGTAGGTGATCTTGGAGGTTCGTGGCTTGACACGGCGAGCGCAGCTATCCAACAGCGCATGATGCGCAATTCCGAAATGTCGTCATACAGCCTCTTAGCGATCTGTCAATCACCCCTCAAGACGCTATGCATGGAGCTCGCGACGAGCCTTGCCTGTTCCCGTACCTTACAGGAACACTTTAGCAAAGATCCTGCCTGGACGGTCCCGGACCCGAACGAGATATTCACCGACATGCGCCCAGAGCAACGAAACATGACGTCCGAGCACCTCGAAAAGGCAGTGCTTCCGGAGTCCTTCACGAGTAGGATAAGCCAGCCCGACTTCGACACCGCAGCAGCTCTGCAATCGGCGCAGGAGCTGAAGACGGAGCAGGAATCCCTCAACGCACAGTACGTAGCTGAGCTGTCGGCCGTAGACGAGGCCGTGGAGACGGTGCGCGGACGGCAGCGCGACTATACGCCGGCTATACACCAATGGGTGAAGGCGCTCGCCGAGAAGGGTGTGCTGAGAGAGCTTATACAAGAGATGGGATAGAGATCCCAAGTTGAGTTCTGGGTATCGTGACGACTATTACTGGAGAAGAATATTGAGTGCGCGACTTAATGGATAGTGAGTTATCATTTGGATTAGATAGTCCTATGATACATAAACCAGATGGAGAGTGGCCCCCAGGGCTGGTTCCCACGATGGTATTCCGCTGCTCACAATTAATGCATGATTCATGTGTAAGATTTTTTATGACCATCACATCATATCGGAAATGAAATCAGATCATGCAGAGAGGAGCGAAACAGAAAGTGCCGTGCCGCCCTGTTCGGTGTTATCATTCCAATCTATGCCTAACCCTAACCGCATGCCATGTGTATGCCACATCAACGTCAACGTATATGTTTTGCCTCTTTTTGCCTCTTTTTATCCCCCCTTCTCTCCCCTTCTCTCCTCTTTCCCGTATGCGTTTTTTTTTTCTCTTCTTTTGTTACCCACCCAGATCAACCCAGCCAGCCGCCGGAACGTAGGTTAAGAGCATTAGAAAAACCACAAGACGCTGGCGTATGCATGTAAGGCCCTCCCCCCTCCGTAGGTACGTATCCCCTAATCATTACTTTGGGCAGAAGTAGGTATCAAGCCGCCGACCCAGCAGACCCCCCACCGTTTCTGCTCCCGCGCTCGACCCGGAAAGAGAGAAAAAGCACTCGAATAGATGAATTACGTGGCAGCCTTGTCAACTGAGACAGAAAAAGAAATCTAGGTGGCCGTACAGATACAGACGGATATCCCGTTCCTGTAAACCCTCGCAGGTTTTTTTTTCTTCTTTTGGATATCCAGGAAGACGGAGTGATCTAGGGCTTCGGAACGTGTAGGGTTTTGCTACACATCAGACATCCGTGGACGATGAACAGCGCAACGATGGGGTGGACTTCGAGTGCCGTGCCCTCGAACCAAACGCCTCCGGGCACTTGATCGAGCACCCATCCATTGCTAACCCACCACGCCATCAGCGCGTCGAGTCCGAGAGTCGTCGGGATGGGCGTGCCCTCGAAGTATGATGCTTTGCCTGATGCATCCTTGGGAATACCGCCGCTGGACGCGGTCACGTTGAAGCGCGCGAGTCGGGTGAGGCCGCAGAGCACGAAGAAGGTGAGGAGGATGTGGTCGAGGGGGGTGCGAAGTCCGACGCTGAATGCGACGCAAGCTGGGGCAAGGCCGAACGATATCTACGGGCGAGGACTCGAGTTAGCCGGCTACTCAAATTAATTGCACAGTGAAGGGTTAAGCAGGGTTGCCCCTCGGATTGTGATATATGATGTATATTGGGAGGGGCACATCGAGAACACAGACATCCCCGCTAGGCTTGGCGAGGTGATACTGAAAGAAAGCGAACGTATGTAAGTGGCACATACCAGATCAGCCAGCGAATCCAACTCTTGTCCCATCATGCTACTCTTCTTCCGCCACCGCGCGACTCGGCCGTCCATGAAGTCGAAGAACAATCCGAAGGGCAGGAAGATGAGCGCGAGGTACAAGTTCGTCTTGTCCGCGGGGTCGCCAAGGCAGTATCGCAGGGAGGAGAAGACGGATGATATGCCGCAAAATCCTACACATTAAAACCAGCCAAGCTTGTTAGCAATGGAGCATTGTTGATGTATATAACACAAATAAGGATAAAAATATCTTTTGAGGTACCAATAATGAAAGTTTAGAAGTAGATGACGGGTGATATATACCATTGAGCTCAGTAATGTAATCTGCCATATGCAAAGCCTTTAATAGGGAAAAGTGGCCTCCCGTGGCTGAGGATAGGAGATCCTTTTGCTTATTGTACGCTACACACAACAGCGTCGTCAGTATGGAACATCTATGGGAAGCTAGCTCATCACCACGAGATAGCTTCATTCGCTTGGCATTGTATAGATAGACGACATACAAGGCTCTTCCGCAGCATTGATCTTGGATACGGCGCCATTGCTGCCGCTGCCGGTTCGTTTCGACATTCTTCCTGTGTCGATGTCGAGTCTTTCTCGCTACACCGCTTGATCGACTAGGTAAGTAAGGTATCTTGTTTGCTCTCGTCGTTCTCGGAGAAAGTTGATGATATTTCTTTATCCTTATATCTATTGAGACAACTCAATGATAACAATCTGTGTTGCCAAGCTTCTTTAGTTCCTCGATACTATATTCTCGTCTCTCTCACAAAGAGAATCTTTTGTTGATCGGTTGTCGTCGTCGAAATAGCACAGCAAAAGTTGTTTTGTTGAAAAAAAGAAAAGAGTCGAAATCTAATTAGGCATGTGCTTTTCTAGAAATACCGATGTAAGAATTAGGAATCTCTTAAATCAGTATTTTCCGACACCGGCGAAACTGACTTGTCGGGTGTTGAAGTTAAGAAGCAGCTATCCAGTGAATGAATGGAGGCCGCAAAAAATAAACCCTGGAAGCAGAAAATGGGTTATTTTGGCGTCGGGCAGGCGCAGCATCATTGATGCCGTCATTTGGACACGTCCAGTTTAAGCTAGTCCATGTTAGGCCAAGCGCGGGGGAGGCTTACATAGTAGTTCCCAACTTTCTTTGTCCCTGTAACTTTGTAGTATTATCGTACCAAGCTTTTTTACAGGTAGCTCTAGGTACGTACAGACAGGTACAGGTACAGGTACAGGTACAGGTACTACCTAAGTAATACCAAATATCACCAATTGGAATCATGTCCTTCTAACGTCTAAGTCGTCATATTAATAAACACTGACCAGGGCTGGCCAGGGCTGCCAGGGCATTTTCTCTGTTGCATATCATACATACCTCTAGATCTAGATATATGAGTTGGTTGTTAAATCATGTCGGGTATAGGTAAGCACATTCACATAATCCAACTCCTTTAACAGATACCGCAACGGCAACCATTCACGAAACAACACGACACATTTTCAAGTGGCCCTCTTTCTGGCACAGAGACACATTATTAGTTCCTGGATGTTGCTTACTACCTATGTACAAAGATTTGGGTAGCAACACCACTGTCTCTAGTCTCATTCCCCCCTGAGTAGCTCGACTGGTAAAAAAAGCAGCCAGCGTAAATAATTAGGGTATTTCTCCTTCGAAAGACAACCCAAGGCGAAGCTGTCCGAGGCATGTATACTCTTCGGTGACTTAGCTTAATGACGTCACCCCCCTGAGCCCTACAATCAACTGTTTCCCATCTATGAGGATGGTGGTGGTATCGGATTACCTGTCCCTGTTGCTATGCTCACCAGATCAAACCTGACCCTTTCCTTAGACATTCCTGCGGTCCGACGCGAATGTGATGCGGTAATTATGTAAGTCAGATGCGAAGCGAATAAACAAGAGAAAACCCAAGTAGCGAATCCTGTGTATGCCCGGGATATTATGCCGTCCGTAACAAATGAATATGCAGATGCGAAAACCCATAAAATCCCGGAGGGATATAGTTTGGTAATCTGACGTGAAGGGAGAATACAGTTTCCTGTTTTCATCAACCCCTATCGTTCACTCAGAGTTTATACCGAATGTCTTATTCATCGCGCGATGATGACGCCGAAACCGTCAACCCACGCTGCGCAGGATCCAGTCACTCCGCAGAGTGTATAGCCGCGCGGTGGAAGAAGTGTGTGGCTAAGTGATATTGTCAGCAAAATTAGCCCGAGAGTGAAGTAGAGGTTGAAAGAAGTAGAAATAACCAATACGTACGGAGATCCACCATGCGCATTACCATAAATGGGCGATTTTCGTCCGAAGCTCGTCAAGACTTGGATGCCGTCTATCCATAGTCCCGATCTCAGGAAAAACCCAGTTATATATTCCCCGCGTCGAACATCTAAGGCGGTTAGAGATAAGTGTTGCTCAAGAGATATCGGTGATGACTAACCCAGTTCAAATGTATCACCGCCAGGCTTGCCTCCACGCTTTCCGAATAACTGACTCGAATCGTCGTCGTAGAAGAATTCGAGTCCGTCCACAGCAAATCCGTGATATACTACCACGCGGGAAAGCACGCGGGTTTTCTCCTTGGCGCTTGTAAAGAGGAACTCCTGGGGCTCGCTGCCTTCCATCTGTGAGAAGCCAAGTTTAACACTTCGATATGCCGATTTGCCAAAAGATATCTTCAAAGAAGATGATTTCGAACACAAGTTGTGGAAGTCATCTATATCAAGATTTCCGCCGCCATGCGACTTGATGCAAACCTTGATCTTCGAACGCCGCTTTTTCTCTGGCAGTCTGTCTCGAAGTTCTTGCTCTGTGAGAGTTAAGTTCCGCTGTACAGGACCACTCTCTAACGGATATTCGATCCAAGTGTGGCAGAGATCATCGCCCTCTGGATAGATCTCCACAAATGACACGCCCGTAGCTGCGGTTATCTGAACGTGACCATTTTCAACTGGCCAGGCCTGGACGCTCGCATCTGGGTTTAATATCGGATCGTTGGGTAGCCTAAAGCACGGGTGGCTGCGAAACCGTAGGCAATCAAGGCGATGCCAAGTGCACTCGTCAGCCTGGGATACCGGTCCTCCTTTCGACTTAGTTCGAGTGGAATAAGCCTCGTGGGCTACAAATGTGCGGTTTAAAGTAACGTAGTCCCTCAACATGACCCCATTCTCCTGATGCGGGCATCCAAAAAGGTGACCGGTTTCGTGGAGATGAGCGCCAATGCCAATATTCGCAGCTTCCCAAGAGCTTCCAGATTCGTTGCAGTCATTGGCGACAAAATTGGTGTCAGTAGGTGTGCAGTCAGTAAAAGCCGGGACAACCTCTTCGAAACTCGTGGGGTAACTTTGTAGAGCGTGAGATCCAAAAATTGCCATATGCAGGTCTCCAGAATTCCCACCCAAAGCTGCATGCCCAGTGACAATCTTTGATTCCGTATCCCAGTGAGAGTCCAGGATCAGCACCGAGACATACTGCGTCTGTCCCGGAAGCGGCTTGAAATAATTCTTCAGCGCATCAGCAGCAATACCGTAAAGGTCACCCTTCTTTGATGCGTTGGGATTTTGCTGCGCAATATCTAGGTCTCTTATCTCGGCCATAGTCTTGTCCGATCGGATGACGTGGATGCGCGCCTCTGATCGCATCATGCCCGTTTCCCTGTCCCGGTAATTGCAAGTACCTGTAGTCCACTCCTCCTCAAATCTGAATACTCGTCGACCAAGCTTATTTCTCCACATCTGTTCTGCGGTGAACGCCTGCCACAGGTAAGCCGCCATTCGGAACTTGCGAATAGCTGTATCGAGATTGTTCCCTTCCCTCTCTATGCGAGCGGGAACTGCGTCGAATTTGCCCGGAGAATCCTTTGCAAGGAGAATGGCAAGTTGCAGCGGCGGCGAGTTCATCGGAGGAACCATATGGACCGTAAGATACGACGAATGGATCGGGTTCGAGGATCCGCTGTTGGCAAGCTTCGGGCTCGAGAAGTCGAAACGAAGTCTGTTTGCGCCCGGCACAAGGTAAACCATAGCTTTAAACTGCGACTCGCAGACTGGCCAATAGGTAGGTGGGAATCCATCGTCCAATTTACAAACCGTAACAGACCCCTCGAGCGATCGTTGACCTGGTTCCCCTACCATGCCATTGATAAGGAGGATTTTTTGCGAGACCTGTCGCACAATTAGTACATAGAGATAACAATACCTTCATACAAGAGTCGCCGAAGTTTTTTGTAATATGAACCGACCAGGATCAACACAACTTAGAGCCTCAGACGAAAGGGAAATTTCACCATACCCATGTATTTTCTCCGAGGTTGGTAATTCGAGGAGCATATTGAGATACAGGCAGTGAAGATTTGCCGTTGAGCGCAGGGGATCCCAGGCCAGCCATTCCGGATACGCTATATCTGTTGTTAGGATTGGGTTGAGGTTGAGGTGGTGGTCTGTTGGCGGGAACTGGAGGCGGTTGGGACTGGTCTTTGATTTGGGCATTGAGCGCTGGATCTGAATTAGCCGTTATAGAAGGCGGTGTGATAGAGCCATTGGTAGGAGTTGTGTTCTGGCTCTGATGGTCGTCGTAACTCGAGGTATCGGTAGAACGATCGGTGCGGATGCTAGCTCGCGACCGTCGTCGAAAGTCTTTGAAATTTAGAAATGAAGGCGCCATGGTGATTCCCGGCCTCAACAAAAACTAGCCGACTCTTCCTGGAAGTTGAATAAAAGAAAGAATGTTAACGTAGATAGAAGCTCGAACAATCAACATTTATTTATTCCTTTTTTGCTTTCTCTGGTATCGGTGTCGTCGTGTACGTTGTAGTCCAGTCCAGTCCAGTCTAACTTAGTAGCTAAACTCCCTAAAGCTACTTTAGGAAAAGGGAAGCAAACGGCTACTGTTAGTCCCACTAACACAGCTGAAAGCTTCCCTAACGAACGTATCTGATTACCAAGGTAACCAGGTAGGTTAAAGGGGGAAAAGAGAGGAAAAATAGTAGGAAGATTCACTTTATGAAGTAAGAAGTGAGTGTCGTGTTGTGTGGTGTGGTGTGTGGTTGGGACTCGGGAGAGCACTGGGAGACTACACTAGATAGGACGAAGTGGAGTGTAGATAGATCTTCAAACGATCAACTAATACCTAGTACCGTAATGTATAGTGCGTAGTGCGTAGTGCGTATGGACCTTGGAAACATGTAGCTTCGGCTATTGGTACCCCGTTGCTATCGTAAGGGTTGCATCAAGGTTCCAAGCTGTTACCGGAATTACCTCAGCGAAAAGCCGGGTTTGATATCGAAGTGACGAAGCGAAAGTAAGGTGTCCTCTCTCTCTCTCTCTCTCCCCAAAAAAAAATTCTGTCAACTCCAAGAAAGAAAGAAAAAAAAAGAGAGAGAGAGAAGAGAAGAACACGATGGTTGGTTGTTGATTTCTAGTAAAGGACCGATTCATCGATCAGCAGTCTGTAGCCCGTAACCCGTAATCCGTAATCCGTAATCCCAAAGTACGACGAGTTACAACGAGCGAGCAACGCTGCGACAGGCTGTACAATCTGTCTGTACATACGAACTGTGGTACAAGTTAATGTGGTCAGCCAGATTGGACGGGCGATCAGAGCGATCAGAACTCTAGGATGTCAGGATGTATGGATGGATGTATGTAGGTACGTGACTACTATTTAGATTCAATGTTGTGGATTGACATGTGTTGATGGGTGTCTGCGGGCGGGATGTTGACGAATTGACGAATGATGATGACGTCGCGGCTGATAAGTGGGTAACTAAATGTATCCACATAGTAGTCAAATGTACTTAGTACCCGTACCTATAATAGCTAAATGTAGCCAGATACTGCAGATACTGGTTAAAGTGGGCTTTATGAGACTAGTCGGATTCTTCTGGCTCGCTGAAATTAGGTCCAACCAAGCTCGACCCAGGCCTTTCAAGGAAGGACGCTTGTCCTAATTGGAAGCTGAAAATTCGGATACGAGAAGTCGCTACGCAAGGGCCGCGAGGCTCCGCGATACGTAAGTCGATACCCAGAAAAGTACATATATGTATCCTCTCTTAATGACCTATTTAATGGATGGTATTTCCGAAAGATGGAGTTTGATAATATTTGGAGACATTTAATAGGTATCATTACCTTTACACTCGAAAAACAAAAAATAGTTCGGGAGGTATTGGGCGACGTTACCGACAGATACTGATAGCTAAATATACCAATAATAAGTAATAGATATGAAGATACTGATAGGTAATTCACTCATAGTAAGTAATATGGAAAATGTGGGTGACGAAAGGTTGACCTGCGCTTGGAGTGCCGGGTCAAGGTTGCAGTGCTGTTACTAGGTCCTGCAAGAATCTCGATATCCATTGATTCCAAGGCTCCAAACTGCCAAAACTAGGATACCGTTTATTACTGGGCGTCTAGGCGGTGGTACTGGTTGCATGTAGTGCATGTAGTAATACTACTACATAGTAGGACTACCTAGTACACTCTACCCCCTGAAATAATGTTAGTAAAAGCTTAATCTGATACAGATTTTCGCCGGGGTTTTTAAGTATCGAATAAGGCTTTAAGACGTATTATTAAAATATACATATTTTTTATATTTTTTACAACTATATTAAACCATTAATTTAAAAAGATAAAACATATAAAAAAAAACTATACTTTTTTAAGATAAGTTTTTGCGGTTTTATTTTAGGTTAAAACTAGTAAAGTACTTTTATGCTGGGTTGACGATAGGGTCATTTTCAAAAATCTAACTAACATTATTTCAGGGGGTAGAGTGTAGTAGTAAGTGGGTGTAATTGCGCAGCTATTGTTGTTCAAGATATCGACGTGGGTGAGGAACGGAAAACGGAACCTTGAAACTATTCTAACAAAGAATCCTGAAATCGAGAATCGAGCCGAGATAAGTTCAATTGAATAATCGTCGAGTTAGGTATTGTTCAGTACTATGTACCAGAGTATGACAGATCCTGAGATCGAGATGAAATTGGCTTAGTTGTACCAGACTACTACATAGCAATACTAGTATCTCTTGCGCAGAGTGATACTTTTATTACTTAAGTCTTATGTGTCTCGAGAGGTCGTGCACACTGCAGCGTGGTTCTGACACTGTCAAGTCATGTAACCAGCCATGGACGGATGTTAGATCACAAAATGCAGCGAAGGTGTGAGCGTATCCGATAATGGATCTGATTTGTCTACTGACGGTGTAGACTTGCCGTTGACTTGCCGTTGACTCGATTTACGTTGTATTACAATGATTCGGGTCGAGCCGTGGAAGTTTTTATTCGAAACACTTTAAACACTTTAAAAGAAACTCAACACGGCCTGCTCGAATAGCGTTGTCTGGGTTACTTTCGGAAAAAGAAAAGACTTCATTGGAGGAAATATTGAGGTATCCGTATGTAATATGTACTCAATATCTTACATACCTCGATAAACAGGCTTGATGTACATGGGTCATTTGTGCTTTCCTGCTCCCGATGTCAACTTCCCTCCATTACCAAATGCAGGTACGTTGAAATAAAAACTTTGAAAAGGACATGAGAATTCCAAACGAACATTTAAGGTTCTCCTAGAATTACATTACATTACATATACATATACATAGTATTCCGGACCGACCCGAAAGATACCTACATGTAGCTGTGCAGATGCTTCTTTAACCCTATTCCATCGGGTTACTAGTAGGTAATATGTACACATCGTCTCACATTCCTTACCCAACCTTATACAAGTACAATTCAAAATTGTATCCCTTAACGATAGGTTTGCACAAAACCTGGGAACCGTTCCTCTTAACGCTGTCAGGTCATACATGCAGAGACGCAGAGACGCAGAGACGCAGAGATGCAGAGCTGTAGAAGCGCCAGAGACGCAGTGGCAGGTATATCTGAGCGGAGTACGAAGTATACTGTGTACTATGCTCTCCATGATCAACATCGGCGCATACTCGAGGTCGTGCGGCATGTGTGCGTATCGGCCTTACGATATAACCAATGAATAAAGTCGGAGGCGGGTATTCGTCAACTACTGCTATGTAATAGCAAAGTCTCGTATTCTCTCGCATCTACCACCATAAAACTGTGTATAATTTGCCCTATCTTTCATCTGACCTGTCGATTGTATGATTGTATGGGCAAAACATGACACGAGGTTCGGCATCGGTTCAAACTCATGGGTTTCTCTGAAACATCTGCCAGCGCAAGTTGCCGATAAGCAGGAGTATGTAGAATGCCGTGCGACCCGTATCCGATTGGGTTGCTGGTAGTATTACAATTTACATACATTATCAATGTACCTAGTACCTACTAGTAGTAGTAGTAGTAGTAGTAGTAGGTACTACCTAGGTAGTAGAGCGTCATCGCTCCTCGCTCGAGGTCATAAGGCTGGTACCTAGTAGAGTCTGATAAGCTAGATAAGTAGGTATAGATGGGTATTAGTTGTACAGCCAAGCGAAGGGGAAATATCATTACTACTAGGTACTGTGTAGCAAATGGGTTGTAGTGTATGTAGCATGAATAGGTAGGTACCTACTAGACGAACTTCGAAGAGCAGGCTTTCATGCTTTAAGTGTTTGCAGCAAAATGCGGGTAAGGCACGTTTTTACGACGTTTTAGCCTTGCTTTCGTCCGACATGGGTTTAAATTGGCTTCCATTTTTGGATAAGAGGTCGCATGCCACGAAGCTCGCAGTATCATGCATCTGATGGGAGAATCATAAAAGGCCACCCTGATCCCCTTTTCGCATCCCCTCTGTTTGAGTATTCATAATATTATTAATATGTTATTTTGCATTTGAATAGTACTACTGTAAACTTGCTTGATATGGGGAGCAAGTGGAGACGGGAAAACTTCAAGAATGCCCATTGTTTTACCCCCTTTCCATTGCCCTTTGTCCATTGTCTATTGTTCTGATCAGCTCAGCTATTAAAGCCGGTCCAAATTCAGGCTATCGCATTAAGAATTTCACAATAATATTTCTTGATAAATTGGAGCTCGACCTGGTGTCGAGGCAGCATCGTAGATCACACCAGAACCAGAACATCTTTTTGTCTTGCCGCCAACCCCCAAGGACCAAGGTAACGAATCCATGTGAATAGGGATACGATAAGCAATGTAATGTCTAGAAGATGTTACTGCATTGCTTTAGTTCTCCCCATTCCAACGTGCTGCAATAGCAGCTATATTATTATCAACCGATGTAAAAAACCTACCTCCCTCGTTCCCCCAATTCTCAATTCGCAGCATGCCTTAGTAGACGCCTAGATTCACCTCGAATTCTCTCTATTTTCCCCCTTTTCGGTCAGTTTTTGTTGGGTTGGGACCAAGCTTCCGCGATATCAGAGATGACCATGCCGATGACCATGCCAGCTGGGAACGGAAGAGGAAACAAGCACCACTGGCACCACTGGCACCACCAGTAAGCACCGGCTCATGACTTTCAGCGTAGACGCTGACCTATGAGAAGACGGCATTGAAAAGATATGATGATTGTTCGTGGGCTGTCCTGCAGCCTACGAGGTCGCCCAAGAAACGATTGGGCGAATAATTATATCCCGGTCATTTAGGAGGGACGGTATTGGCTCCCAGTATGTAGCCGGTAAATTAGTGGATATGACGAACTCCCTAAAGATGCTTGTTCTAGCTTGTTCATGGTTTGTGTATCACTGTATCGTGCTATGGGCGCTGAAATTCTGGCCCTACGAGATCTAGGCAAGCAGGTAGGCAGGTAGGACAGGCAGGGCAGGCTAACAGGCCAGGCAGGTGCTGAGAATCAGCGATTTCCCAAAGACCACCCAAGTTTCCAAGGGAAGCTGAGCTCGGGCTTAAAACATCAATCTTATTGCATCACCCTGTCTCCATGAAGAGAGGAATGCTGAGCTCTTTTAACCCTTACTAGGTTAGCCTGGTAAAGTCAATTAGGTGCAAGTACCGTAGAATGGAGCTAGACCTTGAACTAAACTCGAACTAGAACTATTCCTATTAGTAAAACTTTAGTACTGCACTATTTTTCCTCTGCGGGATTCAAAGATCCTTGGTCTGTATCTCCGCCAACTGATGAATTGACTTTTTTTTTCCCTTCCCTCTGTCGTCCTTCCTTACCAAACTGTGCAAACGAAAGTCATAGTAGTATACATTTATACATCCAATCTTTTTCTTCTTCATTCTATTCACTCACTCACTCTTATAGAAACAAAAGTCATTGTACAGATTGACTTCGACATTCATTTTTAATAAACCTGAGACTTAAGAAAAAATCGGTATTTCTAATACCTAATTCCATCCTTCCATCCATACCTATCAAATATCCTCGATCCTCCCGAGTAACCATCAACCCCCCTTCGCTTACACCAGCAAGCGCCCGGCCAACAACTCGACCCAATCATCCTACCTCCCCGCAGTATTTCTCTGATAATCACTCGACAAACGTCACTTACAACTTAGGAGGAGAATCCAAGAAGAATCTTTGGCCTCTGGTCTCAGCAAGGGAATATGTCGTCGCCGTTAAAGAAGCAGCCAGAGGCTGTCGCAGATAAGGTCCTCAAACGAGTGGAAGTTAGCAAGGTATGTTAAGAATATAGATTTACCTGACGGACGGTCGAGATGGCATTGGGACCTAACAGTTATTTTATCACAATGACAGATCGCCCGAAGGTTACAAGGTCGACTGGCTCTGGCACAATTCAAGACTAAACATGGGTGGGAGGACTTGTCACTCGATAACATCGAGCCTAAGATCGAAGAGGAGATTCGACGAAAACGTCTCATCGACGGCGACGTCCTATCCGATTCATCGTCCAGCACATCCGAGCTACCGTATCCTGGTAGGAAACTCATGAGCTCCCCGCTCAAAGCCCCCCTCTTTTCAGATGCCATTGGGTCTAGCAATGGCAGCACCGGTCATCGCAAACGCACATATCACATGGCTTCGTTCGATATGGATATGGCTATGTCGAGTCCGACGAAGCGATTCCGTACCTCGCCCACCGCTTACAAGTCTTTCAATGCTTCACACGGACATGGATCTTGGAGGACACACCGCCAACTGGCCCAGTCATCCCCTATCAAGCCACGAAGGCAACAACACTTCACAACATCTACCGGTCCAGATATATCCTTCTTTCAGAGTTCACGCCGCCCCTCTGTGGATCTTACACCGAATTTTGCGGCAATTTCGGATGATGACGACGACCTCCTACCAGCGCACTCTTTTGCGGTCAACCACAACCAATCACCTCCCCGAACACCACCTATGCGCAGCAGAGGGCTCAACCGCCGGGGCAAGGACAGGAATCCGGTGAACGGTCAAAAGTCGGAAGAGGGCGCAGATTTACTGCTCTATCTAGCGGCATCTCCCTCACCAGCGACACATTCGACCAAGACAGGCCGTATGGAACCCCCGTCTACCCCCCCTCCAAAGAAGGACCTCACACTACCCTCGTCTATGATGACGACACCAGGAGGTGGTAGTCTTTTCCCAACTACCCCTGGCCAGCCTTTTGACATCTCGGACTTTGTCAATATCACACCCAGCCCCGCACAGAAGCCATGGAAAACCCCGCTGTCGCTTAGAACGCCTACAGCGAAGACACCTTTGAGCGGTGCGAGACGACGATTAACGTTTGACGAACCTGTACTCGGCATGCCTTGAGCCGGATAGGTATTCAGGGTTCTTCTATTCTACTAGCATTTAATGTCGGGATTATTACGGACTGCCCTCTCTTCCTTTCGATATCTACTTCATCAACCCCCCTTTTTTTCACCTAGTGTGCACATACCACACGTACTCAAACACAGACACAAAAACGGATGGCAATACCCCGGCTTTGGCCATGATCACTTAGTATGGATGTTTCTACGGAATGGAATGGAATGGATGGATGGATGGATTAGGCCATAGCGGTCGATACGCTTGTACAACAAAGGATACGGATTTTTTTTTCTATTTTCTCACGGTCAGCAACGCGGGATGCGCGGAGTCTACTGGTCACGGCATCGACTATTAACCTTCGATCATCGATTTTTTCTTCTGCCACTTCTACACGATACGGCAAGTTGTGTCCACACTTGCATTTTAGTTAGCTTGTTTATGTTGCTGGAGATGGAGGGACCACTGTTGCATAGCGCTGCGACTACGAATGACCGCCTGATTGATATGTAGGAGTTGAGTCAGGATGGCCTGATAGGATGGATTCGGTTGGAGATGAGGATGGAGGGGACCACACATACACGGGAGAGGGACGTGTAGTTCTAGCTCACTCACACGCACACTCACACTCACACTCATACTCACACTCACACTCATACTCACACATCACATCATCACGCACTTTGACAACGAATGCGAGTCTATTTGTTTTTCCCGCAATGCCCGACTTAGTCCCAAGCTGATGTGATGATCAATTGCATGGTCTCGTCCTGCCCAATTCCTCCTCCATTAACCCTAATGGAGGATAGAGAACAGCCGGATATTGGTAGCAATTGGTCGGATTGGATGGTAAGAAGCCAGTTGTCGTCGTAATTCGTAAAAGCGCACATGTGATATGCAAGACTTTTGTATGGTTGCAAAGAGAAGTTAGAGAAGAAAAAAAACACGCGAGATAAGACGCTAGAACGCGTCATTAAACACGCGACGGGAATTTTCGCGTCCCGCGTAGAGTTTTATGGACCAATCAGGAGGCGCTGCATTTCAGGGGTTGGTGGTAAGGGCAGTAAGGGTTGGCAGGGGTAACCCCGCTCACGTTGCTGCTATTACTATGTACATATGACATATGTTACTAGTAGATCGAAGTTGGAAGGGTGGGAATTACGCCGGTTTGGATGTCACCTTCGTCGATGTTGGAGATGGTCGGCGATTTACTTGCGCGATTGAGGGGTCGACAGTTACATCGTTGATTTCGATAATTGATGCCAATTGATGAATTGTGTGTATTAATATTTGTTTGTGTTTTTCGTTCGGTCTTAACCGTGTCGGTTAATACCTTACTAGGTACCTAGCATTGTAAAAATTGGTCGATCAGCTATCTGATGATCTGATGCGATTCCTCACGAAAAAGCAAGTTTGTAGTCCAATTGTGGAGTACTAGGAGCAAAGATGTGTAGGTAGATGGGGACTTCGGCTTAAGGACGGACAGGTGCCCCTGAATGCTATTCGTGAAACCGTATACAGCTGAACCTCATTATCCTTTTTGATATGGATATGTCAAGTATACCTAGGTCCTAGGACCTACGTGGTGCCCTTGTCAGTTCATATTCATTGGTGACACTCAAGTAGGACCGTACCTAGCCAACCTATAGGGAGCAAGAGGCGTTCTCTATGACGAAATCACTATCCTCAACAAGCAATTAATAATAATGGACCAATAAGGTCGTTTCAGGCGCCATGTATACATCCATAATGATTAGAGGAAAGCCCACCGTAGTTTCAATATCATAGCGACCTAATATCAAGACGAACATTTGAACTTCAGAACTTTTGATTCGATTCAGCTAACTCTCATATGCGCGAACGTTCCCATTGCACACATCCCACGTTATCAGCGTAGGTATAAAGTATCTTTCCGTCTCTTCATCTATCCATCCCTCGTCTCTCATCCGCTCACTCAGATCTTTGTTACACTACTAAAGATTTCTCCTAAAACACGCGACTCATTTCAACCCCTATTTCCCTAGCGTGGGTATTGTATCCGTGGATGGGGCATCGCACACCCTCCCCTGTTTCATCTCGAACAAAAAAAAAGATAAAAAACAATAGTACTTGTATCTAACTGTATGCTCAGGCGGGAGACGTCCTCGTTTTATTCCGTCCCCTGTCACCCTCCTGTCCCGAGGTAGGTATCAAAAGCGAGCGAAGGGTCGCCGGGTATCACAAACCCAACAAGAATATAAAAATGTATGATGATGTTAGAAAAAAAAAAGCAAAGAGCAATGCATCGCACCGTAAACTCCGAGCTATCCCTTTTCGGTATAACTATGCGATAATCAAACAGGCGACAGCGTGTGCTTCGTGCTTCATCACCATTAGTGATCCCTTCTGCCAATACGCCTTATATATCGTTGATATAGATGTCCTCCCGCTCATACCTAAGACCTAGGTCCTAGGTACTGGACGGGAGTGATAACTATAAGGCCTTGCCCACGCTCCCCTGGCTACCGCCGCTTCTCCTTGTGTCCGAGTCCCGTCGCGCGATTCCATTATCCGGCGTGTACCTCGCGGCTGCAGGTCCGACATCTGGGCCAGGATCGCTCCATTGGCTCATGGTCATACTAACGCCACTGACGCCACTCGAGTATTTCGACGTGAAACTCTCGGTACGTACATGTGCCTGCTTCGGCGTATTGGGCACCGGAACCTGCACCTGCGCTGTCTTGCTACCACGACTGACTCTGCTGTTGTCTCTTACGGTAGCGTCGAAACTGGAGTTGGCGCTGAGTAGGTCCGGTCGGTCCAGGTCGAAGGGGTCGGAGCGGAATTTGTTACGTCGGGTGCCGACTGTTGATATGCTCGCATTTGATTCGCGGTAAAGGCTATTCATACGAGTTCCGGCATTGCTCGTCTGCCGGCTAATGCCGCCACCATTGATGCTGTGTCCGCGCGATCGTCGCACATTCTGTACGTATGTTGCAAGACCACCGCTTGCAGCAGCTGACGGTGTCGCGATGGCGTTGGCATCCGAAAA
Organism: Rostrohypoxylon terebratum; assembly: GCA_022497145.1. Lineage (NCBI taxonomy): Eukaryota > Fungi > Ascomycota > Sordariomycetes > Xylariales > Hypoxylaceae > Rostrohypoxylon > Rostrohypoxylon terebratum. The sequence goes on along the minus strand of MU385906.1, from coordinate 64,073 downwards.
TGGGTTGTTCGCTGCTGAAACAACTACTGGCTTCGCCTGAGCGGCGTTGTTCCCTATAGCGTTAACATCAGAAAAGGGATCATCAAAGTTTAATCCGAGGCCGCCGAGGAAGTGCTGTTCGTTGCCCATAGATACCGAGCGACGCTGACTCCCCCTCACACTTTGTCTACCCCTTGCTGCCTGCTCTAGTTGCCTATCATCCATATTCAAAAGCGTCAAGAAGTCGGGCTGGGATGGAATCCTTGGCGCATTGTTGTTATTATCCGTGGACCTTGGGATCGCTGCATACGCCGCATTATGAATCGGATCATCCTTAGATTCGTGACGTAGTCGCCAGTTGAAATTCCCATCTTCCGCTAATCGACCCCACCAGTCCACGAAACGGCCTTTGGTAGTTGGCGGAGCTCCTATAATACCGCCGCTTGAGTTATTTCGACTATGCATTCCGTCGGGCGGGCCAAATTGTGAGTTGCCTCGATCAAGGTTGACGCTTGGGCTAGGGCTGTTGCTACGGGCTACGATGTCGTTGACCTTTCCACGGAAGCTTTTGTATTTCATACCAACAATGGCCCATAGCTTCTCAGACATCGGTGTCGGCCCCAGGGATGATCGATCAATAAAATAAGGATCCTTCTCGCGGTCACGGAAAGTAGCGCCGGGAGACAATGGTGTCAACAATGTGCTCCTTCGTCCTTGCATCTTCCTCTTCCTCCATATCCATATCATGAACGCTATGGATGAGATGACTATAACCCCACCGACCACACCAGCAGCTATCGCTATCGTCTGCTGCGTCGTGATAGCATTACCGGTCACTTGCTGTTGAGTCGCCGGTAATCCTCCCCCATTTGTCTCCGTCTCCAATGATGATGATCCTGTTGACTGTGTTCCTGTTGCTGTTGGACTTGCCGTGTTTCCGCCCAAGCCCGATGTTATAATCGTGTCTCCTGATTGACCCAACTGCGCCGATGCTGCATCATCAGTGCTCTGCGCTTGGCCTGCTGTCGGAGACGGCGTGGATTCGGTGTCAAGTAGAACCCCGGACTCGGTGCCAACAGAGGCGGTATTAGTGTTCCCAATCGACGACGGTAGCGTTGAAGTGGGTTGGTCAGTGGTTTGATCAGCTGCCGTGTCAGTTGTTTGGTCAGTTATCTGATCGGTAGACGACGACGGCTGATCAGTAGGCTGGCTTATCGCCGGCAGTACAAATGCTGGAGGTGTATTAGCAATTGCCAAGGTACTTGTTGTACTTGAAGTACTTGAAGATGTATCCGAGGAGATTTGAGTGGCGGAATCCGGTTGCTCTGGGTTAGCAACCGGAGGCGCCTGGGATTCGGTCGGGATCGAAACAGATGTAGATGCAGGTATAGATGTAAATGCAGAGGATGAAGACGTCAACAATAGAGATGAAGTCGTACTTATACTCGAATCCAGAGTAGAAGATGTTGATGTTGATGTTGATATTGATATCGAGCTAGATGTTGAGGATGCCGAAGTCGAAGTAGAGGTTGACGTCGATGAAGATGACAATGAAGTTGAGGATGAATTCGCCGCAACTTGAAAGTTTGCTATTTTCGGCACTGCCGTACACCTTTGACCGTTGCGGGTTGTGATCGATGCCATGATCGTGGATTGTGAAGAGTAGGCGATACCTGTCGCAGAAGCTGAATATGAGAGATAATTACCGCCACTCTGGGCGCTAGGCGAAATAAATTCCAAAAAAGGAGGTTTTACGAAAGGAAATAAAGGGAGGCGGCCGTCGCGGCCGGACTACGTTCATAAGATCATCAACGATGATTTGTGAAGATGATGGCAATACTCGTGATTTTCCCCTGGAAAACAGAGGAGAAATGCGATCTGGCGTTCTACGCAAGAGACTCGCAAGAACGAGGCTCAGAAATGAAGCTCAGAAAGGAAGATAGATTGCGCCTGACGGAAAGAAGCGAACGGGAATAGAGATGGTGTTGTGGCTTCACACGAGCGAGACAAGCAGACTACTATGCAGCAAGGCTAGTCAAAACTAGCAGGCCTCAGTCGACAGTACTGTAGTAAGGAGAGTGAGCGAGACTGAATTACCCGAGGAGCCCGGGATGGGGTGCGAGAATACTACGCTGGGGGGGTCGAACATTGCTACCGTCGCTAAGGACAAGACCCTTTTAGACCCTGTAGACCCTGTCAGCCTGTGAGGCATGTTTGAAGGTCTGGTCAGGTCGAGATGAGATTGGTCGGTCGAGGGTCGGTCGAGGGTTGTAAGAAACAAAGCGGCGGGGACATTGAAGACAGGGGAAAACCCCTGAGAAGAGTTGATGATAGATCATAGCCTCAGAATCGCCTTTAAAGAGTGTGGGGTAAAACACTTTAACCCCTGACCTGCGACACACCTGAAGCAACGGCACCCCCTTCAGCCGCATGAAAACGCCACACCATATTAATTGCGATAATCTCGATAGCCTTAGCAGACAGGCGAATATTATATTTGATAGCAGTGGAAGTATGTGGTAAGAAATTAAGAATCGTATAATCGTTCGAGGTCTCCTTTCTTTTTTACTTTTTAACAAGGGTAAAAAGTAAAAAAACGGGTTACATCGATCTTTCCCCTATCCGAAGGTTCAGAGAGTTGTGGCTAGTTACATACCTAAAGTCTAAAGAACATGTCGATTACCAATTAAGTTGCTAAAGTTTCGGACCGGGACCTATGACCTCTTGGCACGGTTGGGGGCGTCACGTTAAGAAGGTAGGAGTTAATAGGTACTTTACTATGTAGGTTCTGTTGCAACTTGCTACTACTAAAAGTCTAAAACATCGCATTAGTACCTACCTTTGTATTGGAGAATCAAGCTTGTGATTGCAAAACACAATAAGATAAAATAAATTCAAATCAAAAGTCGTCGATTGACTCCAAGTTTCAAGAGAAGAATCGATCTGTCATGGTGAGATTCCAACAAAACTCTCGACGCTCTCCATGCGATCGGATCAGGTACCTTTCCGAGTGCCGAAGCAGGAATATGCCACGATGCCGTAATAGCAATGGCAGTGTTCTGGTCGCATTGTATCCACTTGACATACTAGATCTACAGAGAATCAAACAGTAAGGATTGGTATTTGAGTTGAAGAAGCTTTTGACTAAGACGTTACATTATATATTGTCCGAAGAACGATGACATTGGGACATCGGGACACCAGCTAGTTGGTAATAGTCTCTTTTCTCTTCCATGTTCTCTTCGTTGATTATTGAAAACATGGTATGTACAAATATTGATTCAACCTCGAGGACACATGTACTATTATGTACCTCCAACTGCAAGTGCAACGTGAACTGGGAGGGTTTAGTCCGGGGTTATCAAAGTCGACAAACTAGAGACCTCGATTACCAACAGACATAGAGATAACACAGATGCACCTGTGGATCATCCATTTCTTTACGTAATGCAAACGCCGACTGGCTTCGCAAATATACTCCTTTCGATTCACTAGATGCTACTACATAGTACATAGTATATAGTATAGTCTACAACAACATTTCTCCATACATATTCTCATGGATATTCATCACCCACGGATGTTATATACAATGGATATTGCGGTTGTATTGTACCTTTATCTACAGAGATACGTACAGCAGTACCTAACGGTCCTCCAGCTATTATCGCTGGGAATCTTCAATCTCCTGTATAATTGTTAATGCGCATTGCATTAGTGGTGCACGTGCCAATGCATAAACCATAAACCATACCTACCCAGTGACCACAACCATAACACAAAAAAAAGGTCGCTTCGCTTCCCCAGCTCGGGTCAGTCCCGCCCTAAGCTAGTAAACAACTAATACTACATTAATTAGACTACTCGACTAAACTTAATCAACGCTTCGCTCTAATCCGCTTCCAATCCGGCTTCTAACCCGCTTTCTAAATCTTGACAAGGAATTCCCATCAAGTCTTCAATATCCGAGTAGAACTCATCACCAGATTCACAGAGTCACAGAGTCACAGAGCCGCGAAGTATTGTCCCCTATCCCATTCGGGGAAGATTTTCGGGTCGTCTTTTGTGAGATCCGAACTCCTCTTCTCCTTTTATTTTATTGACCAGGCTGTATCAAGCCACCGCACTCCCAGCAGCTCTAGCACATCCTGCACATCCTGCACATCTAGTCCATCTAGTCCATCCAGTCCATCCAGAAACAGCCAGAACAGTCAGCTAATTACTCCAGTCGTTCCGTTGGAGAGAAGTTGTGTGACCTAACGACGAGCCTTTCCTTACCCGTTTTGTCGCCCGTCGCCTACTTGTTTGCACGACATTATCACTATCACTTTCATTATTACTATCATTATCATCTACCTACAAGGTAGACTTATTATACAATCTTTATGACCTATTATAACTTAAGTATACCTCAGTATATGTGTCCGTTTATTAGAACGCATCGTTGTACCCGAAAATATGTTTGGGTCACTAGTCACCATTGGTAAGTAAACATATTTATCCTGTCTTCTCGTTCTCGTTCTCATTCTCGTTCTCATTCTCATTCTCATCCCGTTTCATGCGAGACGGAATTAGTTAAAATATATGCATCTCTACTGCCTCGTTACATCTGTTACATCTACAATGTTCCTATCAAGGCTCTCCCATCATAACTCGTATAAAAATAAATGTAAATTAATCGGGGGGCGTTATATGAGTAGTATCATGTCCCCTCATTAAGGCATGAAACATATCAAGTCAGTGAGAAAAGAAAAGCAAACAAGTACATAATTCATTAGACCAGCATCTACTTACTTAATCCTTGAGTTGCCTTCATTATTTTATGCACTCATCTATATTTGTATTCTCTATTATGGCCGAACTTCATCTCATCTATTTGCTATATAGTCAGTCAAACTGGGGAGCTCGGTCCGCCGCCTAAGGACGTACCACCTCCCACTCCCATCCGACTGCCACATTGCAATCCAGAACTACACGGAGATCCGCAGCCTTCTGTTGTTCTCTTTCTGCAACAGCTCATACGCCCCACCGAGCTTACTGAGGCTCATTTCGCCGCCCTTGGCGTGCACTTGCACGCCGATGCCCCCGCTGAGGACGTTCTTCCGGACCCGTCTTACCTCCCCATATTCTCCGAGTGGGAGGGGGTAGATTTGGATGAGGCACGGCGTAGAGATGAAACATTCCGCAGACCGCTTTGTAACGGAGGGAAATCCCCCGAAGCCCGATCCTTCCTAGAGCGCCGCGATGAGCTCTCCATACCCAACCAAGTCGCCTTCCGTACGGTCCGCCGTATAAAACCCGAACCCGGGATGCAGCAGGCACGTCTTGGAAATAGCTATGAGTTCTACAAGCAGATGGAACTCATGGCATCTTATTGGGACGATACCTCACTACCACCGATCGTCCCCGAGGACGACGAAGAAGAGCCCCCACCGCCCCCACCACGTCCCACAGACGCTAGTTCCGAGCAACTACCCGCCGGCGCGGCCCCCGAGTCCAACACCCGCTCCGAGGCGGACCCTGAAGCCAAACCAAAGAAGCAGCCACAGCGTACCACCTACCGTACCAGTCCCGGAACGCAGATGCCAGCCGAGTTCCGGCACAACTTCATATCAGCCTTCGTGAAGCTGATCGCCTACGCCTTCGGCTGTAACGTCGTGCCGCCTCGCGTCGAGCCCCGCCTGCAACTTCTCTCGCCGCCGTTCAGGAAAAAGTCCAATGTCCCGTTCTCACAGATGGCCACGTCCTTCCCCTCCGGCTGCGTGTTTCTATGCAAGGCTCCCGTAACGCGCGAGGCGGCGCGTGCCGGGATCGTAGAAGGTCCTATCGCGGCCGTTTCGGCGCGCAACACGATGAATTTTAACACGCCGGCAGACGCCAACATCGACTTCGGCAGGGAGCTCGTGGCGGCACTAATCACGGCCCAGCATAGAGCGCGCGAGAGTCAAACCGAAAAACGGTTCGGGGAGGGGAAGTGGTGGGCGACGATGAAGCGCTGGGGAGGCGGTGAAGGCGGGCCTATAGGTCGCGAAGTCGACGGTGACAGTATCGTAGGCGATAAAGACTCCGCGGTTCCCAAGAACTCCGAGGACGACGCCTCCCATAAATCTAGTTCTTCCTCCTCTTCCTCCCCATCTTCCCATTCGAAGGCGAGGCCGTCCTCGCTACCCCCTATCCCCATGCGCGGACAGCCCGTCAATAAGAAACCGCGCAAGAACATGAGTATCTACGACTGCTACCGCATGGTGCGCCTGCCATCGTCTAACTGGGATAAGAAGACCAAGTATGCGACTATCGGTAAGGTCAAGGGCACGGACTACGACGACGTGTTCGTGCTCAGCAGCTTGTTCCACCATTTCAGCGTGATCCGAGTCCGCGTCCCGAAAAAGCTGCTCGACGTGCTCGGCGGCGAGCTGGAGGGCGCCGTACACCCGAAAATCGGACCCGAGGGAGAGAGTCTGAGGAGCTGGGGTAAGCTGGAGATGTGGCGGAGCAAGTGGTTCGACTTGTTCGTCGTGGAGGAGAGGCTCGAGGCTATGCGCTTGCTTTGGGGTATGATGGCGTGGGTTATGCGGGAGGTCGACGAGGACGTCGCCATGAAGAATGCTTAAGCCTCGGAAGCTAAGCTCGACAGTGTGGTGTTGGTGGATACGAGGAAAGAGATGGGAGGGGCCGACGTCGCTCGGGCTCTGGTTACCTATGATTGCGAGAGCAGCGGTAGCTAGCTCTTTGGATCTAGACTTTGTGTGTACCTGTCTTATCTAATTTCAGGATTCGAATGGATCCCATAGACGTGAATTAAGCATGTAATGAATGTCACGAACACTTACACTCCTTGCTTTGCTTGTGGCCATGCTAGGCTTTGTATAAGGTTCTTTTTAGTTCTGCCGATTATTCATGTGTACGTAACTGGATATACCTACTCGTATGTCAAGATATATAAGATCTTACTCTATGGTGGATGAATACTTTCCTCTTAAAAAGACATTCGCGATCAACTCAAAATCCGATTCTTTGTTCTGTGATGCTTAGGTACATTTGTACATCAAAAATCGAGTCATGTTACACAAGTATATGTAACTAGGACCTAGGTAGGTACTAATAAGATATCGCTACTGTGGACACTCTCAGATAGGGGTATATAGGACCTAGGTACCTTGGTATCTAACTACCTAATGTAACATTCCTCTTCATAACGAAGGATTACCTACACAGGCAAATAGTACCTAGATGGATGGGAATGCTTAGTTTGAATAGAGAGCGAAAGATTTTTCACATTTCTGGACGTTGCCATTGGCACTTCGTTCGTTTCAAGATACTGTGTTTTTCTTCCGAGAGCATCCAAATACACCAAACCGAGACTACGCGAAAGTAGAACAATCCAGAACCCATAGTGATTACAATAATTTAGCATTGGCCTATAGCACCATGTCTTGTGTTTGGTGATAGTAGCATGGCACAACATCGGCCTTCAAAAAGATCATATCCCGTCTTTCCTATGAAGTAGCATGCCTGGATGCCCTTAGCATATACCGAGCTAACCTACCATGCATACTAGGTAGGTCCTTTTGCCGAAGGCAGCATGGTATTGTGCCGAGGCGAGCGTATAGACCGGTATAGAGAGAATGCTTCACCTAGGCATGCCGCCCGGTGAATGTGGCAATTGTTGCGAAAGTATCTACTGACGTTTACGCGTCGCATCATGTGATCTGCAAGACATATACAAACTTCTCACCTACCCAATGTGTACGTGTGTAGCACAGATAGATTGTCCGCAGCATTGGGCACTTATGCTTTGCATGTCGGGTCCCAACGCCGCCTTCTTTTTAGAATCATCCCGCGTCTCAAAGAGCGGTAGCAGTATTATAGCGGTAAGTATCGTAGACCGCACCCGCAGAGCCCAGACTCTATAGAGGTTCCGCGAGAGACCAATTTAGAAGGACGTTCATGAAGATAAGGTGAAGATCTCGGATAAGGTTACCTCTTATGAAAGCTTTCAGATCACGAGAATGACGTAGCGAGATCAGATATGTCGAGATAATATCACGCGAAGCGAAATTTCTCCGTCGTATAACGTAATATATGCAGCCCTTGGCATAGATTAGTAGATTGGTCTCAGATGAGCTCGATGTCGCCGTTGGTCCAACGTCCACGACCGGAATGAAAGACGGGAGGACCCGTCGGCCCCGTAACCTAGTGCTGACTAAGGCAAACGCGCGCTCAAAGCCCGTGATGGTTCTTGCGGGAAAGACGGTGATCTAACCGCGTAAAGCTTTAGCTCTGCTCCCTCAATTGGATTCCAGTTTTTTCCCCCTCTCCTCCCGCTCCTTTGAACCGAGAGTTCGCCGAGAGCTCGTAGGGCGAGTCGACTTAAGATGAGGCTCAAAAATGCAATAATTGCTGCTAAAGATAGAGAGAGGGGAGAAAAAAAAGTAGCTGTATAGCCTCAACCGCCCTATTCGGGCAGCTGAGCCGTGGCGAGGCGTGATAGGTTCGACGGTGTTGACGGGATTTGACGGATTTGACGGACGCGTAGGTGAAGAGATGAAAATGGCATAGCGCGAGCTCTCCTCACGAGCTGAGACGGCTCTTGTGCGCCAGTGAAAGCAGCGAAAGCAGGGGAAGACGCTGTAACCCCGACGAGCAACTATCGATAATACAGCATAGCCCGGCATAAGTTACATGCAGCACCTCCCAGCGGTAAAACGAAAGATAACGTTGCAACGGTGGCTGGATGGTGGGCCTTCGATGCTGGATTTGATTATAGTACATAGTATCGGGCCGCTGACTCGCAGATGTCGCAGATGCTACTCTGGAGTAGCTTAACCGGCGTCATATCTAGATAAGGCTGTTGTTTTGTGGTCCAAGCCGTCCCGAAAATTTTTAAGTTGCAGAAGACGCGGTACTGGCGCAAGGCTGTGCTCGTCGGCATCACCTCGATTGGTCCCTCCACATAATCTTCCTTCCCAAGCACCTGGGAGTGTCTAGGGACGACGCATGTGGCGCCTGTAGGGACTATGGGACGGAGAGCACTGACACCCGTCCCTGATGATCCGCTCCTACTTGGGATAGACCGAGGATTCTATAGTCTTGTTATTAAACCTGAGGCTACTCCTTAGCTCGTTGGTTACCTCTGATTACATAGTAAAGCCGAGGAAACTCTTCATTTTCCGACGCCATTTGTGGGGATCCCGTCGCTAAGAGCTCGCGACTACGACTAGGGCAGCCAGGGCAGCCTCTAAAAACGGGGACACCTACGATTGTAGACGAACTCCGAATTTCCCGCGGAAGTTAGCATGCAGATTTTCACTTCTCCGCGAAGATGTTTTGAAATATGACGAAATACCTAGCCATCACATCACAGCCACGATGTGTTTGTTACCGCGCATGGGAGCTAACGCATGCGCGGCAAAGAAGCGCGGCAGGAATCCAGAGCCGGGTTAGGTAGTCGTCTAATAAGATCTTCGAGGTATTGCATTATCTGAATCGTTGATATGCGGTACCTAGTATCTCCTAGGAGGTATGCACCATATGCACCCATATGCACTGCAGCCACAGTGGGAGAGTGCGTATGGACGTATCAGGATTCAGAACTCGGCCGGAGACGCACGTTCAGAGGACTAGCTGCAAGTGAGCCACCATTTTCGGGTATACCGAAGCATCCACAGTCGGATCGTAGGGCCGGATAATTCATTGTTCCCCGCCGTCGACGCAAGAAGATCCACGGCGCCCCGTCTTCTCCAACGTGGACGTGGGTCTCTTAAAATCATCCACAGCATCCGAGGTCATATTTGATCTAGCTGGGTAGTAGTATACCTACTAGTAACTAGTAGCTAGTAACTAGTAACTAGTAACTAGAGTCTAGTATACTGTATACCTGGTTACTAAGTTACTACGTAGTTGTAGCCTGTAGGTAACTTAGCTTATGGCGTTTGAGGCTAAGACCATCTCGTTTGATGTCTTGTCTTAGATAACTATAGTATCATATGCAGAATGATGTGCCTGATGTGCCGGAAATGCTGGCTATCGCCTAAGACGTCGGACATAGGGACGAATATCGCAGGTACCTCTGCCACCGGGAGACGGATTCGCCGGGGGTAGCTTAATAGATGGTAGCTTAGATAGTACTATGTACAATACCTTATTACCTAGTAGTAGACAGACGGTAATAGGTATGCTACTATGCCGGAGGAAGAGCACAGAATACCTATACCTATTACCTACTACTGCGTATGTAGGTCCTAGGTACCCTGAACGGGCAGTAGCTAATAGCGTGATTATGAGAATTATTACCTATGAGAATTATTATAGATAATTTTGCACAATTAAAGCAGTTGCCTAGTCGTCTGCTCTGATTAGGTCGCCGATCGGGCTTGTGGTTACAAGGCTGCCCTAGCTGCTCATTCGTCGAAATCGCACGCTGCAGAGAAATTGCGCTGTAACGGCACTGACGTGTTCTTGGCCTACGGTTTATAGCCGCATAGCGATAGTTGATGCTCTAATACCCTAAATGCCTAGCAAGCTGGGTAGTTCGGACGACGGCTACAAAGCTAGGAAGTTTAGCATTGCTCATTACCCATCACCCATTACCCATTACCCATCACCCATCCATTACAATGATTACATACTACATATTAGTATGTAGTAGATTCTGTATCATGCAAAGGGTTGGTTGTATGGGTTGTAGGCTCGTAGCTCGTAGCTCGTAGCTCGTAGCTGATGAGGTTGCCGAGATACCATTCAGCTCCGAGCTTGGATATCGAGAATCCTTCTGGACCTGATGGTTATAATTGTCGATCATATAGCAAGAGCCATCTAAAATCATTCAGCGCAGAGTGAGAAAAGTGAGGGAAAAGGGAAATAGGAACTTTTCTCAAACGACTAACAGACTTAGTACATCGTCGAAGGGATTGAGACCCAGTATTATTATAGATGGACTATTGGATTTTGTTGGTCATAGTGGTCATGTTGTAGTCGAGAGCGAGAGCTCGGGTAAAGTACGAGTAAAATTGAATTGTTGTTTCTTGGTGCTTGGGTGCTTGGGTACTTGGGAGCTTGAAGGAAAGCCGCGGTCCAATCGCCGACTTGGGTTTGGAGTTAATATTTGATTTGTTCATAAAATATTTTTTTCTCTCTATTTTTCTTAAGGCAGCAAGGGGACCCTTGTTTTAAGCCGGCTTTGGTTTAAGTTATTCAGTTATTCATTCCCTTGTGCACCTGCGTAATTGGAATTATGTATCCATTTGGATCCACAGAGGTACTGCTATACTACACTAACAGACGTAAATACTAAATGTGCTATTAAATGTATAAGGAATTGGATCTATTCCACGCATTCCACGCGGCTAGACCCCCTCTAAAAAGATGGACCATGGCCGGGATGACGATAGCTTATTACTCTTTTAGGTTAATGGAAACTCTCTATACTATGTAGAACTGTAGAAGACTACTATCAACTTTTAAGAGATTGCTAAGAGAACTGCAGTAGGAGCAAGTAAGGAGTAATACAGCATAGGATGTCACGACTGGAGCTAATTTTTTTGTCATTGGATGATTTGCACATGCATAAGGTTGCTGAGGTGCTGTGCTACTTGGTAAGGTTCTCTCAAGTGCTCTCATGCGCTCTCGTCCACTCTCGTCCACCTTCCACTTCAACAAGTTGTTGTTGGGCATTCTACTCTCTATCTAGGGTTATCTTTCTATCCTTTCTAACCTTGAACACATGTGCAGGCAGTTTCTAGGGAAGGTTACTACGTACTTACAATCCTGAACATCCGCTATATATACTATACTACACTACGCTACACTACACTACACTACACGCATCCATCCATATCTCCAGGGGCTGGACATATTGGACATTACCTAGACATCCATCCGCATCCATATCCATATCCATATCCATATTCACTCACCACATATGCGGCATACGACATATACAAGCATATACAATTCATTATTCTAGATCTCCGGCGTCGCTCACATCCGGACCCCCCTCTTCTCTCATTTCACCATTTCACTCTCACCCCGGCTGCAAGCTGCAAGCTGCAACCTGCGACCTGCGACCATGACATCCACATCCCAAACTTGTTGATCTGTCTACAATATTTGCTACATCTGTTACATTTCATTGTTCCTTACAACCTCCCTCACCTCCCTTACATCCTTACCTTACCTTACCTTACATTACATGACATACATAGTGGTCGTTAAGTTACTAAAGAAAGAACATTGTCATAATTACAAGCATTTGAAGTTTCTACCTACCAATCTGTCAGTCTGCTGCGGTCGGTTCGGTACTTCTCAAAAGAGTATCGTCTAATAATAATAATATCGTATATCGCGTTTCCGGCATCGAGTATTCAGATTTCCACACCGACCCCTGCTCTTACTTAGTACTATGTAGTCTCTGCGCTTGTTCTTGTCTAGTAAGTTAATAAGTGATGTGCACCTGTCAATCCCTGCGCCGCATCGGTTGACCGCTGGGCTGGGAATTTACCTTACTAGCGTGTACGATTATAACCCGACTAGGAAATCCTTGGCATTCTTTTTCCCATTTATTCCCTATATTTCCTGTGTTTTAATATTTTAGTATTTTAGCTGTCGAGGCTCGTGGTCTTGGTAGGTAGTCTTGGTACTTACATGGGCTGCGCTTACCTATGACACAGTGACACTAGCCGACTTTCAGTTTGATACCCAGTACATAGTACCTCTAGAAAAAAAAGAGACAGGGCTACCAGGGCTACCTATTTACATCCATACTAATACTTTTTTAACCTACTCTATCCAATCCATACATACATTCATACTACATCCATACTTAACTTACATCATACCTCATACCTCGACACCGATACATATACATACCACTATACAAATATCGTGAAACGCTCACTCACTGTCTCTCACTCTCTCTCATATGCTCCCTCCGCGCATCTAAGCAGGCCGAGCCTTGTCTATAAGAACCTACTACCTGGTCCCCCCATCCTGACGGCAGAAATCCCCGCCTTGTCTGCCCCCACGAGTTCATATCGAGAACCTAACCCGAACCGGCTCTCCTCTTCTCCTCTTGTCGACTACCTACTGCTACTGCTACTACTACTACTACTACTACTACTACTAGTACTTACTACTACCACGAACTACGACCCATCAAATATAACTTCAACTACAATTGAGAACACTACATACGGAACCAATCATTGATATGTCAGGTTACGGTTATCCTGGAGGATACGGTCCGCCGCCGCAACAACAACAACAACAACAACAATATCACGGTAACTATTATCAACCGTACGGTCGCTATTCCATCCTCATTGCTTCTCGGCTGTGGATAACAAAGAGACGCGGCTACTAACACCGTTCCAGTCCGCCTCAGCAATTCAACGGATATCCTCCCCAGGGAGCGCCGCAGCCTCCATTCGGCTATAATCAACCGCCGCCGTCTCAACCCTACGGATATAACCAGGTAAATGCTATCGTAACGTGCCGCCGCGCGTTTAGAGCCCCACGCTGACATGCATCGTCAGGGCCCGCCCCAGCAACACGGCGGCTATCATCAACCCCCGAATCAATATGGCAGACCTGGTAAGAGACCAGTGGCGTTTCGACCATCTTCTTAGAGCACTGTTTAATGAAGAGAGTTATAGGATTGCCTACAGCGAACACGAATTCATACAACCACGGCAACTTTAGCGCCCCTCCGCCGCCGCCGTCCGGCCCCCAACATTTCGGCCATGGTGCTCCGCAAGGATACGCTTTTCAATACAGTAACTGCACGGGCCGAAGAAAAGCTCTGCTTGTAGGCATAAACTACTTTGGCCAGCGAGGCCAGCTTAGAGGATGTATCAACGACGTAAGAAACATGTCTGCTTATCTCGTCGAGCATTTTGGCTATAAGCGGGAAGATATGGTCATCCTCACCGACGACCAACAAAATCCTATGAGCCAGCCGACTAAACAGAACATATTGCGGGCGATGCACTGGCTTGTAAAAGACGCAAGGCCCAACGATTCGCTATTTTTCCACTATTCCGGTATGACGGCTTTGTGATATAGTTACCTATTCTGTGGGTCTAACAGTTTTTCAGGACATGGAGGTCAAACCAAAGATCTAGACGGCGACGAGCCTGACGGTTACGACGAAGTGATATATCCTGTCGATTTCCGCCACACCGGCCACATAACTGACGACGAGATGCATCGCATCATGGTCCGACCCTTACAATCTGGAGTACGATTGACGGCTATCTTCGACTCATGCCATTCGGGTACTGCGCTGGACTTACCCTACATTTACTCCACTCAAGGCATTCTCAAAGAGCCCAATCTGGCCAAGGAAGCCGGCCAGGGTCTTTTGGGTGTCATTTCCTCTTACAGTCAAGGCGATCTCGGTGGGGTCGCCAACAACATTATGGGCTTCTTCAAGAAGGCTACTATTGGCGAAGATGCTCACCACAGGGCTATGGCTACAAAGACTTCAGCCGCAGATGTTATCATGCTTTCTGGAAGCAAAGATGACCAGACTTCGTTTGTCTACCCTTTCCTTACATTTCCCTCCTATTGATACCCATTTCACCTAGGTTGCATGAGTGTGCGTGTATTGGGTTCATCTGACGGCATGAGACAAATCCTCTCATGGTCTAATGGTTTAATGATAATTTGTATCTGGGTTTTGTTGGTCAAGGTGTGAGGCATATACATCAGGAGGACTGTCTTTCCATAGGGGAGAGGAGGGGGTTATTTGTACATAACATTTTTTTTTGGCGCTCTAGATCAAAGTGCAGCTATCAGAGCTGTAGCTTTGCATCTAGGGCGACGGGTCACGTTCGGTCGGCCAAGCGGTCAACGGTTATCTTCCTTTTTCTTTTCACCATCTTCCTCGCACCGGTCATGATGTAGCTTGCTAACCATATCGGCAGAGCGGACGCGACTATCGCCTCACAAGCTACGGGAGCTATGTCCTGGGCCTTTATCACGGCCCTCAAGAAGAATCCTCAGCAAAGCTACGTGCAGCTACTCAACAGCATTCGTGATGAGCTGGCTACACGTTATTCCCAGAAACCTCAACTCTCGTGCAGTCACCCTCTCAGTAAGCAACCCTTCCAACCCATCTTATTTTCAGCGAGCCACAAGACCTTGAAGCTAACGTGCACATGATATCTTAGACACTAACCTACTATTTGTCATGTGACATGATGTAGACTAACGTTGTCAGGTCGTCTCCTTGGCGGATACCGCAATGAATTATGTATGACATTTCGACACACATTACCACGGCTGCGTTTGCGTTTGCGTATTTTTTTTAGTTACTGTGTCACGGTTCTGGTACAGCATCAATGGGGCTCTAAGGGGATAGGGCTGTTTACTAGCTTGCTTTTCAACGCTTTTTAGCTGATGAGGTTACAAAAAGAGGGAGGCCTAGCTATTTGTAGGGTCGCTCGGGTGTTCTTGGGTATTCTTTTATTATTAATGAAAGTCATTTTTGGATCCATTCGCTGCTTGAGGTAATTGCCTAGATAGTGATCCTATGTGCTTTAACATGAGATGTATGTGGTTCGACGCTTGTCGTGGTTTGAGGGTAATTACATACTCCTTTCCTCGTTCACTTTACCCTACGAAGGAATCACACGGTGGCCTTGCTCCAAGAAGGGGTAGGTCGTTTAGATTGTCATGTTAGAGTTCTGCTTTCTGAGGTTACTAGGCAGCTAGGTACCTAGAAGGTTACTTGTTAAAATTGTATCTGGTTAAAAGATTCAACATCAAATTTCAACACACCGCTCAGGCACCCAGGCACATTACATATAGACCGCCGGGGCTTTCCTACAACTCTCGCAGACATCCCTTCTGACTGTATTGAGGTACATATTAGTATTTGTTACCTCATAGGACTTTCTTACTGTCAAATCTAGTTTCTCGTCCAAGCTTCAGATGTATGTTAATATTCGGTATTCTCTATTCATATGGATAGTATCCTACGGACTTGGTACATACTTACCTAGGGAGGGCGGTGACACTCAGTACTGCAATCCCACATCCACAATAATAAAAACAACAACCCGGGGCTGACTTATGCTAGAGGGTATAGTATGGTAAGACTCAAATTTACCGCCGGGAATATGCACGATATCCCTTACGCCGAGACCAAGATGCCTAAACAATGTCATTCCAGAGTTTGGACCAACGCCTTTTCATGACCCTCAAGCTCCACCGCGAGTCTTGCTTTCTGAGCGAGGGCGGCGGTGGCGGCGAGGGTGTGGTATTATGATTATGAGGTACAGCTCTGACAATGGTATTCACGATGCGTTCGTCGTTATATCGGTTCCCGTCGATCCACCATTCCTCGTCGTACGATCCCGTGATGAGTAGGTAGGTATCATCGCGGTCATAGCCTTCGATGAAAGACACCATACGGTGAAGGGCCACACGGAGGTCTTCGAGATCCTCCTCCTTTGCGTGCTTAGGGTAGAAATGGTCGAAGTCTTTGATGATGAGGAGCTGTCTTCTTCCCACCATACCAACACTATCGCTCCTATACCGATGAGTGCGGAGCCAGCGGAAAGGAAACAGGCTCGTAAGTGTCCACGAGAAGACGCTTGCGGAGACGATATCCACCTTGTCGACGAAACCGGTCAATACCCACGTGTTCGCGAGATCGTGAACGCAGTCACTAAGTTCCTTGGAATATTGACTACTCCATACATAGAGTGCGCCTTGATTATCTTCGGACTTGAGGCGGTCTTCAATCACTAAATGTTCGATATCAATCTTAAAACCAGTCTGGTACGATGGCTTCTCGCCGCACGATTCGTATGTGTGTTCCGCCATTGGCATAAGTCTCATAAGCCAGTGTTCTGTTAACACCCAAGCTCCTATTGCGAGGACAGACGCGACCGGGATTATCATAGACAGATATAGAGGTTTTAGCCAGAGGTATGTAAGACATAGAGCTAGGAGAAGAAAGATAGCGCCATACCGAGCGCAGTGCAAAGCTAATAGGGCCAATTGATTAGACCTCTCGGGAGATCTTCGCCACAATTCGTTGCTGAAAGTCCTAGGGTACTGGTGGTAGTTGGTCGGCAATAAGGCATGGCCGTAAGGGTTGTTGTTGGCGCGAAGAGCCTTGCGACCGCATGCGGCGGCGACGTGGAACTCTTCCCCCCGCAAGATGAGAGACTCGTAAAACGCAGTATAGTAAACTTCAGCTGTGCTCTCTAAAATCTGGAAACTCATAGCTGACACATGGGCTATGCCGTAACTGATGAATGTGTGGCACATATTTAGGAATATCTGACTCTGCGCGTAGGAAGATAGACAAGCGTTTAGTGTCACTTTGGAGATATTGCACCTCTGAAGCTTCTCGGCGATCTCCTTGACGGGCACATCGTGTAAAGAGGCATCGTCGTGGAGAAGCATCTTGATTGGGTTGTCTCTGCGGCCAAAGCTAGCTAGATTTCGATCGTACGGCCGGGCGAAACGAAGGTAAGACTGGAGCTCTTGAGTCGTTTTCTCGTCGGGTGCTGGAGTCTTTGACCGTCCGCCAACCCATGACTTCGTGACTGGTTTCACGGGTCCGATTTTCCCGTGTAGGTCGAAGTGCACTATGTCGTATGGCTTGCAACCAGGTCTCAGATACTCGTCAAGCTCTTCAACGGTACCAGGTCGCACGACATCGATATGTAGCTTAGGTGTGATTCCCCTCTTTTTTGTCCGCCGAGCGATGTTAAGCAGGGGCCCTCTACTTATTATCAGTGACTGATTTGGTCATATTTCAGAGAGGGAGGGTGGTCATTGAAGCTACTAACTGTATGAGGCTTGCCGGGTAATCAACATATCTCTGGTCGATATTCTTTTTGAAGGATCGAGCTATAACAAGAAGTACACGAAATTCGGCCGAAGTCGTAGTGGGACAGGTTGTTCTACGGTCTATAGACGACGACGTGGCGGTTAAATCCTTCGTGAGGACGTTCAATGTCCGACTTAGTCGGATCCTTTTCACGGGTCTCTCGCCGGGTTCGCTGCATGGCCAAAAATTTGAATGCTCTAGAATCTCCCAGAGAAGAGAATGAATGCTAGCGAAGTCACTTGTTTCGCTGACTTGAGTGACATCCTCGTGGATGGAGATACGGCAATCTTTTTTTCGGCAACAGCCAAGGCCCAATTGGTCAAATAACCCTTTGAAGTACTTCTCGATGCGCTAAGAAGGGAGTTGTCAATCGAATTGACCTTGGTGACGCTTCCTCGACCTTCCCATATAAATAAAAATGGGTTGAGAAATACTCACATCTTGGTTGAGTTCTAGATTTCCCCGTTGTACTCTGTTGTTATTATCCTTATGATATTCTTCCTCGGCAAACGGATCGACTAGTTCGGTGGTCCGTTCTGGTTGACCATTCACAGTAATAGCCACTGTCCATTTTCGACGATTTTGCCCGTTAATGAAATGGGGGCCGAGGTATTCTTTGTTATGAATGGCAATCTTGTCTACCGGCGACACTTGTTTTGGTGTTGAGCTTATATTACCGTCGGACCTTGGAGAGCCGTTGGCCGTGCCAATTGTTGGTGTCGGTGCTGTTGGTGCTGTAAGGTCGATCAAGAGTGGCGTAGTCACTGCCGGATAGGATTCTGGTCGGTTCATTTCGGGCGTAACATCGATGATGTAGACATGTTAGAGAGGAATACCATGTATTTAACCACTTTATTAGTACAGTTGAGGCTCTCTTTGAGAAGAGAAGAAGGCTTAAGATGTTGGGAAAGCCTTTGGGACCATTTGGGGAGTTTCTGGAGCTGGGTCTGATTTAGACCCCAATACTAGACTCTAGTAGCTCCAGGTAATTAATGAGACGTGGCTGAAGAACACTTCGCCAATACCACCCACTTACAGGCACCTATAATTACTGTATATTCCATAGTATTCTATAACGTACCTAGCTTAGCCCGGTCTGCTCTCTGGCAGCCTGGAGCCTGGCAAATTTGTAGACATCCATGGATCATCCATCTATGTTACCTAGTAGGTAGGCGTTGTGGTGGCAAAGACGGTGTGAGCCGCAGCCCCTTACCGAAAACACCCATATGACATCCATTGCCGTGTTTGATTCGACGAGCAATTCCAAGAAAAGGGTAAATTACTTAGGTCCTAGGTTAGTAGATATGCTTTTTTATATCTAAGAAAAACAAACTTGAAATCTTAAGGTAGCAATTTTTCGAACATTAAAACATCGAAGCATTTAGATTTAGATATTTAGATATTTAGATATTTAGATATTTAGATATTTAGATATTTAGATATTTAGATATTTAGATATTTAGATATTTAGATATTCCTCCCCTATGAGTAGGTACTAGTATGACTAGTATGTACCGAAGAGGAACCTCGTGATTACACTGTGCATCGATGTTACCTAGATCTTTCCCGATCACCGGAATAAGGTTGCGGATGAGAGTGGATTAAAAAGTTAGAGTTAGGTTAGGGGTCGGCCCGCTTGTGGATTGGTTCAAATGTTACTATTATTTACTACCTTTTACTACCTGGATGTCCACAGACTGTATTTCGGTATATCTGAATCTCCAATGCTGTTTCTCTTTTTTTTTCCGAGAAAAAAAAATCTACGAACACTTTAAGGTGTAGACAAGTCACGATGCATGTCACATTCGTCATCGATTGCGACCACCCTACCACCGCAAGACTTTGCGAGCCCTATTAACGTGAAGTGGTGGGTGAATTCCCTTAAGCTAATTGGCTCTTATGAGTCTTTTTGGGGGCCAGATCCACTCGAGTCCGTCGAGTCATCGGTGGGCGGCGGCAAAATGAGGCGCAATATTGGAGAAATCGAACAAGTTCGTAGCCGGCTGAGAGATCCCGTCATACCCCAAAGCAATGCCTTCTGGCAATGTTCAGCAGTTACAAGGATGTGTGGTAGTTATGTCCCTATCTGGGTACCTAGGTGCTTTACCTATATTAGGTCCTAGGTAGATATATAGGTATATAGGTAGGTGCTGTGCTCTCATGGCCTTAGAATTTTGCAAGCCTTAAGGAGTAAACTGTCATAGTCATAGTCATAGACATAGTCACTATCGATCGCAGTTGACTCACTACTCTTCTTACTTGTTAACATTAGGTATCGCGCAAGAACACAATCCACAATCTTCTTGAATATGGCACCAAAGCCGTACTTCATTCTCTCTGAGGTTGCAACTCAAGACAAGGTCAACTACCTTCTGGGACGGGCCGTACCATTCACATCAGCTAAACCCGGCGACGTAGAGAATCCCCTGAAGCGCCCAGCCGAAGGTCACATCTACCCAAACCTTCCGCCTGATGGCCCAGACCTCCGCGAACTTGACCGGAATCTCTACCCACAGGGAGTCAAAGCGAAAGATGCCAGGGTGCTACTCGAGAGCGCACGTGGAACAGATGCTGAAGTGGCCATCACGAAGGCTCTTGCGTTACTTCATTCTAGTTCAAAATCAAACAGACGAGCTGCAGCAATTCCAGGCTTTCGCCGTTTGACTATCGACCAAGCGCCTCACCGAATCGAACAATTATTAAAACACGACGAATATTCCCGCCCGATCTTTGAATATTTTACAAAATACCCTCATGGGAAACTAGGGGTCATTGTTAGCATTATATGTGCAATGGACATGAGTCTGAACATTGATGCATATGAAAGAGAAGACAGCGGCGTGAAGACGGAGATTCCTAAGGAAGCAGTGGCGGCACTTGGGGGACCCCCCGTCTCGCCGGACATAGGCACTCGCATCTCCACCAGTAGCACAAAAGTTTCCGAGACAGAGGGAACTTATGAAGGAGAGGTCGTGGTAGCCTGTGGATACTTGCAGATGACTCGGAAGCCCCAGTTCTTGCTCAAAGCCATGCTCCAATCTGGACCTAAGGCTTTCTTTCAGTCTAGGAAGACCTCCTTGGACGACATCATTATCACGGGGAAGGACGAATTTCTTCAACCAGGCACCATGACTGTTGCATTCCCTCCAAGTAGACTTCCCGGCGATCACGAGGCGTATCTGGGAGGAAACGTCGGGATTCACGACCAACCTGTTGAGGTCCCTCTTAACAATACTTATGGTAATGGCGACGACGATATAATATTATATGCGTAAACGCGGTGTAATTTATTGGAAAATGGCGGGCACATTAGCGGATGGCATTTATTCATGATTGTGACTCTTGTTCTCGTCACTCGAAAAATCCGTGCTACTCATAGATACCCCCCCCGGAGTAACCGCGAGCAAGAGATCACACGGGCGCACCAGTAACGTTGGCTCTTGACCTAATTATAGCATAGGTACTTGCCTACATAGGACCTAGGACCTAGGTAGCCTGGTAGATAGGTAGGTAGATTTACATGCTTCATATGATGAATCTACTATAATCGTTATGAGTGGCCACTTCCTACTTAAGTCTTACGTATCATGTAATAAATATACTTGGCTCCCTCTATTCTTTTTTCGCCTTCTTCAAGCCACTAGGTAGGTATTTCCAGCCCTGAGCAGCTAGGCACTTTGAAGTGGCGTACTTCCAGCACTCTAGGACTCTGGGCTGACCACTCACTGGTCACCTGGGTCCTGTGACGTCTTTGCCCCTCAGCACCCTCAGCACTGCCCTAAAGTATTGGATTCTTCCTCTAACCCTTGGAAAGTTTCGCAATTTACCCAATATCAACAAGTTCTTCGATCCTGTTCTAGCAACCACTACCTATGACATGGCCATCTTAAGATAAATTGTGCGGAAACGTTTCAGGGGCCTTCGAGAGATGAAGTTTGATGGATACTTACGGCATTCTCTGGGGCTTTATTGCCCCTGTGACCCGCGCACTACGACGAAAGCAGCGCCAAAATCGTCCGCAGGATAATAATAGTGGCCTTGTTCAACTATACGGGTCGGATAGCGCCACTATCGAGTATGTTTGGTATGAAACTTTGACCGTTCAATCTTCCATTGACTAGATAATAGCATCTGCTTCGTCCATGGTTTAGCTGGAGACCGTATCCGGACCTGGGACTGGGTTGATGAAGAGTCTAAAGAAACACGTTCCTGGCCAAGGGAATTCCTACCTTTAGATGCGGAAGCGGATCAGCTCAATGTTCGCATACTCTCTTATGGGTACAAGTCTTTCGCCCCGACGCCCGAATATCTAACCCAGAGGACTCTCTATCGTCATTCCCAGTCGCTCTTATTAGATCTAGCGAGTTTTCGTAAGGACTGTTCTGATCGGCCACTTATATTCGTTGGTCATAGCCTTGGAGGGATCCTCATTAAGAGCGCTCTTATTTTTTCCAGTCAGGATAAGGACCCAAACCTATTGGCGCTCTCCATTTCTACCACTGGAATAGTATTCCTAGGGACACCTCACAATGAGACAATATCATCCCTAGATCAACTAGAATGGCCCAGGATTATTGCCAACATTGTCGACTTCGCTAAAGTGGGCAATCCAAGTCTGATCAAGCACCTAGAAAACCAGACCCTAAGCTTGCAAAGCCGGCTACAGCCTTTCAAGGCTTTGAGCGACAATATCTCTATCGTCTCGTACTATGAAGATATTCCAACTACCATATCAAACATAGTACGTAGATTAGATAGCTCTTAGATCTACCAAAATAACTAACTAGGGGAAGATTGTACCTAAGCCCTCCGCGAGATCCTCATACGGTGACAGGATGGACATCATCCACGCTAGTCATCGAGATATGTGCAGGTTCAGCAGTCGCGAAAACCCAGAATATAAAAAGGTGTCTCGCGAATTATTGCGTCTGTGTCATGAATCAACCAAGCGATCTCAGGATAATTGGGAGAAGCGCAAGAGAACCAGAGGTAAATTTTGCCACCGGGCATTTTAACTTCTGAATAGTAACACGCTTATAGGAGAAGTTCCCATTGACTATATAAGAAGAGTCCAAAGCGCGGAGGGTATAGAAATGTCACTGCTGAAGATACCGCGGATATTGCTAATGAAGACTTGTAGCTGAAGGACAGATATCCAGCATTACAGGACGAGATGACTTTCGTATCCACGATCCCCGCTTGCCGCCCCGAAACAAGAGATTCGTAGGCAGGTCAGAGGAACTCGAATTCCTTCGTAAAACACTAATCGAGGAATTCTCACTTCCGCGGAGTAACACTTGTGCCTCCGTCAATCTCTTCGGGCCCGTTGGGATGGGAAAGACTGAGATTGCTCAAGAATTTGCACACTCGCATCGGGATCGCTTTACTTCTGTCTTCTGGATCCCAGCTACCAGCCGCCAATCTATCGAGCAAGGTCTTGTAGAAATCGCAAGCACTCTTCGTCAGCAACTCCATGGTCCAAGTTCTAAGATGTTTTCTCAAATCTTAGATGATTCACCATCCAGTGCGAAGCTTAGCAAGGACCAGCTAAACCAAACCCTCAAGGCGGTTATGGAGTGGTTTCAGAGCACTGAGAACTCTGAATGGTTGGTTATAATTGACGGCCTCGAGCATGTGGGCGATCATGATATCATGAGATGCATCCCTCGGACGACTTGTTCTCATGGACACTGCATAATCACTTCGAGGCGGCCAATTGAGTGGAACTTCGTCCAAACTCACCAGATACACCCTTTCAGTCCCGAAGAGTCCTTTTCACTCTTGAAGGCATCTACAGGTCTTTCAGATGCCAATGGTCCGTATTTATCCTCGCCTGTAGATGTCGAACTAGCTAAAAAAATATTCAGAACGCGATTTGGACAAACTATCGAGATCTCTTCAACATGTACCCTTAGCTCTTAATGCTGCAGCCTCTTATATCTCTAAAACACATACAACCGTACAGAGATATATGCAACTTTTCCAGGACTCACTAGGTGCTGGGAAGGAAAAACCCACCACTTCATTGGAAAACGAGCTGACTCGAATCGAGAACTTGTTGCGAAACACCATAAATCATGTACCCAATGCCTCTAAACTTCGGCAGCCCCTTTCTTTCATTATTTTCCAGGTTTGCTGTGTCCTCAAAATGGAGTCGGTTTGCTTATCAATATTTGTATCTTCTTCATTCACGAGGAAATACCGTACGTCCCCGCGATCCCATTGACTCACATTGTGTTAACTAGCTCTAGCGGGCAATATGATGGCTGCCATAAGAGAGCTCGAGCATAATTCATTGGTAGCCTTAACTGAAGACCAGAGGTACCTCATCACCAAAAGTGTGGTTCTCGAACATAGTTGCCGCCTTCTTTCAGGCGACCAACGCCAATGCGCTAGCCAGATAGCTTGCGAGTCTGCGCTCTCCGCTGCCAAGTCATTACAGGAGCTTAGGGAAGAAGACAAATCGGTTGATGCCTCTTTTGCTGAGTGCGACCTGGCGGCTGTTATGTCTCGATGTTATCAAATAATCGAAGCTAATATCCACGCGTCGCATGACTGGGAGATTGACTTAGATTTGATGGGTCAGATATGTGAAAACCAGGGCCGAACTGGGGACGCAGTTAAGTACTACAACTTGCTAGTCAGTCGGAATGATGGGAGTGTCTCTGTCACCCGGAGAGCAAAAATGCGTCTCGCTATCACTCGTCGCGCATCTGGTGACGATGTTCGGGCTGAGTGCGAAGAACTCATCCAGGCCAATAACGATATGTTGTCGGAATCAACAGCATCAATGTCGGAAGAACAATTCCTCGGTGATGAGGTGGACGTTGAAGCACTGAAGCTATTAAAGGATATGGCACACGACCAATCTACGCCGGAGGAGGAATTGGCCATCTCGAAGCAGATCGTAGCCGTGCAGGAATACCGGCTTGGGCATAATGACCCGGGTACACTAGACGCAGTTCAGCAACTCGCTAAAGATCTAGCTGAAGTTGGATTCTACGACGAAGCAGAGGCCAATATGAGACGTGCTCTCCTATCATATGAAAATATGGCTGGTGCCAACTACATAAAGACGACAGAGGCCTACGAGGTTTTAGCATCGATTCGGTTAAGACAGGGCAAGTATGACGATGCCGACGAACTCTTCAACCGTGCCCTCCATAATCACCTAGAACGGCTTGGTCGCGACCACCCTACCACTCAGAAGTGCTGGTCGCAATTAGGCCAAGTCTATGATATGCAAGGTCGTTTTGACGTCGCCGGCACGGTCTACGACAAGTGTATTGCCGTCCTCAACACAACCCAAGGCGAAGACCATCCAGATGTGCTACGAGTACGGGGCTACAAAGCTGAGAACCTGGCAAACCGAAACTTGTATAGTGAAGCAGAGAAGGAGCTCAGATCCATGCTCGAACTGATGGAAACCAACAAAGGTATCCACCATGAGAGTGATAGGCGCAGGACTGCCATGCAGCTCGTTGACATACTTAAAAAAGATCCCAGCGCTGACGACACTACTTGGCTGACAGACAAGGTGGAGGATCTCGAGTTTCGCTACGATCTCGATCTGCACCGCCGGATCGGTTGGATATATTGAAAGATATTCCCCCTTGCCTCCTATTGAGAAACCCTTAGGTGGATATGTACATAGGACCTAGGACTAGGTAGTTCATCTAGAATAATTCGTCATAAGCATTGTGTATACCCGATTGCTTAGGGACCTATTTAATAAGTATAAGATAGCACACTACCTCGTAAGTCTTACAGATATCTACATCGTCTAATAATAACATGACGCTGTTGTATCTTCTATGCCCCTTAACAAATACTTAACCTCCTAGATACCCAAATAAAGACGTAGCTAACTAGTCCATAACATACTACAACCTTTTCAATGACGAATGCAATCACATGTAACATCGCGTGGTTAACTAGGTACCTAGCTCGTTTGCCTCGAAAGATTGAATTAGTGTGTTGTTGGGTTACGTCGCGCCAAGGCCCGAGTATGAGGTTTTTTTTTTATCATCACCACGATACATATAATATATATACTAATTGGCATGTAATTACTAAGAGGAAAGGGGGGAGTTCCATAACTCTAACTATCGTAAAAAAAGATTCACGCGATGCGTAACAAACCGACACATGTAGTTTCACCGAATACCGAGCGGTTATATGCTTCCCGTGACGATTACATAGTATACCTAGTATATTGAACTACAGTCTACGGCCCCGAAACCCCTTGAATCTCCCAATAGTATTTCGAAAAGCGGGTTCGAAGAAGTACGCTAGTATAGCCGCACGCTAAAGTGAATGCCCGCGTAAATCTTTACCAATGGTTGAGTCTTTTCGGACCGTACCTAGCTAGCTACCAAGCCTTTGGAATGCTGCCCCCATGCTAGGTGCGGCTTCGATGCCGCACGTGTCCCACCGAGTCCATAGATCAGCAACTATCTTCATATATCCAAGATTATGACCACGAATTCAACAAGGATCTCGATGTGAACAGAACTTCTTGTTTTTGATGACGGCATATAGACACGGCAGATATTCAAGACTGTGGCCGTTTCGGGTAAACTTTTAGAATCTATTATAGACCTAATGGTACTCGAGTTAGTACCGGGAAAGTGTTGATTCAATAGGAAAGCTCAAAAGGTAACCGGAATCGAGTTTGATTATGTTGTTATTTGAGATTTACTTTTATGTCTGTTATTTTATGCCAACAACTCAGAGAGTTGGAGTCGGGTACCTCCGTCTTTAAAAGCAACAATATAAAATTGCGTATTCATATGTCGTATAATTGTAAATATCATCAAATGAAACTCATGAAACTAGATAATTCATGGTAAAAACGGTAGTATTATGCTTACTAGTTTGGCGTCCGAAATATCTCGAAAAACCCCCCTACGTAAACTGTCCCCACGAGCTGAGGCTCACGAATAGCGTCGAGATAAATGGAGCTTATGCGGATTAGTGCTAATACTACCGTGATACACTGTTTATCATCTATCCCTAGAGTATCTGATCCATGCCTACTATTCGCTAAAAGACGTGTAAGCTACCTATATAGGTATCTCAAGGGATATGTTAGACTATACACAGTAGTACATGGCAATGAAACCCATGTAAATTCGAGGACAGAAAGTAACAGCCGGTTGCCTAATAGCGTGGCCCGTGGAACATGGATTAGTATAGGTATTCCACGGTTTGCTCATCTCTCAAGCTTCACCTAAAAGAGCCGAGATTGACGAGTACTACTGCATGAATTTAGTGTCAAGTTTCGACTAGAGCCAAGAAATGTCACTCCAGTTACACATATTACAAGAATATAAGTTCAAGTACATACCTAGGCAGCTAGGTTAAGAACTAACAAGAACCTTGGAATTATTGGTTTAATTTCTTACTTAATTTGACAATGACAATGCGTTTTTTGCTCACTGCAGTGATGCCGTCTATACGCGCTATCATAAGGCGTATCTCCCTGAAAAGCTCGGAAAGGCCAGGAAGATGGTTTCTATCATATGCAGGCTTCTTCGGACAGCGACGGAAACCATTCGACGATATACCTAACCTAGCGATTAATCATGAATCAGTTCGGAAATAGGCATCATGAGTATCACTTACCTGCAACGCCGATGTCAGATTAGGTACCTAGTAATGTGATATATGCATGATGATACTTGATATGAAGGCGTTATTCTCGGCTTGGCAGCTACGCATCAAGCTTCGCTTCTTCCTCAACGAAGATTGGATGGATCTCCACGGCATAACGCTATGGGGATCATCGTACCGTACTGTCATCTAAGAAGACCCGGATATGACTTATTGGAGAGCCAAAAGAAAAAAGTGTCACCTGTTATGGAAATATGCCTACTTTCAGTTAATTGTGTTCTCCGTAACCTAGACATTTGTGGACTTTATGCCTAACTCATCGACTCGGTATTGTTGCGGTAAGTCTAAGAGGAAGGAGAGCTCGTACATATGGACAATAATATCAAATGAGTGGCATGGTAGGAAGAGCGACCATGAAGGAAAACGTCGACGTTGATCGGGAGTCCCGTTTAACGTGACCGCTTTAACATCGAGCTTACTTTTCGATCTTAGATCAAACCGCGCTAAGCTTTGTTATGACCAATTTGACGACATCTTGCGTGAGCTATCCGAGGCTGTTAGGTATGAGTCGTTGTAAGCATCGCTACACATTGGCTGTCATTGGTCTATTTCCGAGCCGTTGGAAGAAGCCGGATCAGCCTGCTTCACTCCAACTACACATGCATATATCTTTATTGTGGGAGGTTGAGGCTGGGCGTTTCAATTTCCGAAATTCGGTGAATTGGAATCCGGCCTCATAACCTTTTACATAAAACGGGCTTAAGAGGGTGGGTATAAGGATATAAGGATATAAGGGGTATGAGACATCCGAATAGCAGTACATACTACCTATGGTCCTATGGTCCTAGGACCTATGTAGTAATCAGACGCGGCACAGTTGCCAAGGGCTAGCGGCCGGATAGCCAAGGCAAGTACCGTTAAGGGTAAGGGGATCGGTTTAAGAAATTGACTTCTTGATTGATAATTCCTCATACTATGTAGGACGGTTGCACCGAGTATAAAGGGTGAATTAGGTGTCATCCTAGACCTGGATCCTTCGGACGGAGAGGTTGAGTTAGGCAAGTCGAGATGATATGATTGATATCCATGATAGCTAGAAGGACCTAGAACGAAGTTAGAATCTTCTAAAACAGAGTAGTACAACTTGGGGAGCGTCGAAGGTATAACCTATCTGCCTGTGTCACCGATGATTAGTCAATATACGTAGGACCATAGGTATTAGGTAGTGCCCAGGAACATATACCAGGAATCTATGCGATAGGACCCAGGGATTATAAGAATTATACATAATACATACATAATACATACATAATAAGTCTTGGAAGCTAAGAAAGTCAATCGGGTCGAGATGGGTCAAGGTCCACACACCGAGGGGGAAAAAAAGCTTAAGGACCGTTGGGGGAGGGGGTGAAATCTTGGGCGGGCAGGGGCAGGGACTCAGGCACGGATGAGAGAATGGAGGGGAGAAAGGCAGGACGGGGTCCCATAAATAAGGCTCGGAACTTTACCTAACTTAGACTGTTTCGCTTACTTACAGCCAATCATAAATTCTCCGGCTCGCTTGCTAATGCAACTTTACTACCTACTAGTGTAGGTACCAGCATCTACCAGCTCGCGACTACCTTGCAACCATTTCACGGATTTGCATTTCTAATTTTTCTTTTTCATCTTTCATTTTCATTTTTATTTTCATTTTTATTTTTATTTTTATTTTTATTTTCACCTCCATGCGTTTTCTCGACTCACGGTTATGGGATTTTACGTACCATTGACCTACCATATACGTACCAGCTACCTAGTGCGGTTAATCAAACCCCCAACCTTGGAATGAGGTCACACGTCGTTTTGTTACATTCAGCTACATTCAGTCGACCTAGTCCCAAGTCATCTAAGCTCTCCGGCTACGAACTACGGGCTCCAGTCGGGCAGGCGGGCTCCAGACTACGGGCTACGGGCTACGGGCTAACTTTGGAACCTACTATGTACAGGCTACCGTTCACACGCTAGTATCTCTAAGTGGACTACTAAACAACAGACACCTTCTATTCTCGCAACAAGCGCATCATAATGTGCCCCCATGATACCCCCAAGAATATGTTTGGACATATATTTCGACCGTCTTAGACTTCTTAGACTGCCTCCATCTCTTTTCGTGGTACCTCTCAGCCGTTACGCACACCGCTGCATTGGCACGCGAACACCGAGGATGAGACAACATCGTGTCCATGCAACTTCGCTTGTCAAAACCCAATGGCTAATGCCATTTTATTCTTCTCTTCTCTCTTACAGGATATTGCAGTTTCTTACAGGTCATTAATGCTCTCTTATCAAGATCTCGGTATCCTAATCAACCTTCTTTCCGCCCCTTGGTCCCTCCTTACTTCCCTCGGAACTTTGGTGTCATATAATGCGTGGGATTACGTTAAGACGAGTCCCACAGCATCTCGACCTTCTCTTTGGGATTTTCCTCAGCCGCCCACTTGCCGCACCTAACTAGGGTTCCTAGCCGTTGATATTCTTAATCTAGCCGGGATGGCCCTCAAAAATCCTGGGATTCTCTGGGATCCTCTGGGGCTTGTAGGAACTTTGGAAAACCTGGGATTTCTGGAATCTAGGAATCGTTCGGTTGGCTCCTTGGCGTTCGGATACCCATTGACCTGGGTGGAACGGCTGCTTGGGACTATTCGTTTCACATCTGAAGGGCCTTCCCTCCTCCTCGGATGCACAACAAGCTGCAGCCAGTCAACTTTCGTAGCTCCACTCTGTCACCTACACACGCCTCCTTTAGGCGAGTATTTCCTATTGCCATCTTAGTCCGCATTGGAGCCGCGAGTCGGATGTCTCTCTTCGCCAGGCGAGAACGCCTCATTCGCCAGCAACTGACTACCTGTATCTCATAATTACCTAGGTAGCCTCACGAGAGCTACCTGTCGTCTCCTCAGACGTATCGTGCCAATGTAATACCGCTCTTTTTTGGCCCCTTTTGCTATTTTCGCTCTCGGCACCTCTAGTCCAATTCATCTACTCGTATTCTAACGGCCGACTTCGTCTGTTTCGCGTTGCCAAGCTAACATCGCGCTGTCTAAACCTCCTCATCGGTCCCCACGAAGTCCTAGGACCTAGGCCTTATATATCTATTCTATTTCTCATTTCTTGCGTATCTAATTTCTGGCATTCCTGTTTTATTGCTTGTCCGTCCATCGACCAACATCATCTAGCGAGCTTATATATTCTAGGAGCCAATTTCTCCAGGTCTAGTAGACTAGCTATCCGTTTAGCCATAGATTTGCAAATACGGGATCTTCGAGTAAAACCGCGGGCTCGGCCGCTTCTTGTTGAGTTTATTCGAGTAGGCTCTCGGCGTATTTGTCTAGATTGCGGATTCTTATCGCTTACCGCAGAGCAAGCACCCGTCTCAACCTTCTATTTTGAGAGATTATATGGTTGTGTTATATCACTTCTCACCTATAGAACGTCAGATGCCTCAGACACAAGTGATGCGGCGGACTTCAAGGGTAGATTTAGCGCTCCCAGCCGACCCTTGCTCCGTCGCCGCAGGCCCCGGCAACTCCTTTTTCCCTACCCAAACTCTCCCGTCAAAAAGGGACCTCGACGTACCCGGCCTACCTCGTTCCACAAGATGGCTGGCTTCACGTCGTCAAATATCCTCTGTTGTACGAGCCGACCGTTTGTCACCCGTCAACTCCATGGATCGACTTCATCCCCTCGAGCCGATGCGCTTGGTAATCCAGAATGCCCTGCCATATGTCACCGTCGAGTCTATTGACCCGCTACCATCCTGTCGCCTGTTGAGATTCTTCACGATTAAGATCTCAGATGGCAGGACATTGCTTCTCAGCATGACACCGGCCCCGATCACGAGGCTTCTTCGATCTGAGAGGGCCATGAACCTTTCAGAAACCCTCATAACTAAGTGGATTCTTGAAGAAGTACTTCAGTCCTCCATTCAGGTTGGGAATGCCGGCCACAAGACTGTCGACACTTATCAATATATCGGAAGCCAGTTTGAGGAGAGTGGTCCTAGCATCAACTCCGCGGAAATTGCACGTTCCAAGGAGAATATGCTGAGATTTATCCCCATATTAGTTGCCCACTCTCCTTCATCAGCAGAACTCGGTTCTCCATTTAGCATTTTCGAGCCACCGAAGGGGTCTTCCACCTCTGCGCTTTCAGTACCCCTGAACATATCCGAGAGAAATGCCGTAGACTTCCAGCGAGGCCAACTTGTACGAAGACTCTCCGCCTTCACGTCGCCGAATGGGATTTTTGGGCCAGCCATTGCGGTCATAGGATCTCAGTTACAATCCACAGACCCGCGCGGGGTGCAATTAGCCAGCTTTTCTATTCGTGGCGCCAGGACATGGAGACAAGCTTTTCATGCTCTACTAGAAGGCGTCCTACGCGACGCGGAAGATATGGCCGTGACGTTCAGCTATGAGCCAATCAGGGGCTACTTTAACAGATTAGGCTACCTACTAGATGGTGTCACAACAGCCAGACTAGTAATACTAGACGCGAGCGACGAATCTAACATTTTGGTATCGAGATCCACTAAATCTGCCGGAAATGGTGACGATCCAACCCATGATTCGAACCGACCAGAAACGGGGGTCACAAGTCAGAAACCACCAATAGATAGAAGCGGAGAAGAAAGTCAGGGCGGAGAACTCCCGGAAGCACAACAGCCGACTATCGCCGTCACAGGCTTTCGCGACTGGAGCAATTGCATCTTCGGCGACCCGCTCTTTGCCGAGGTCTTTAGCCGCGATCCGTCATCCGAATTCCTGCGCGGCTTCCACTCGCAACATAACGGAAGCGACCTTATAGAAGACCGCGAGAGCGCGCAAGCCCGGTTGCTTTTATACGAGTGCTACCACGCCACAGTAGGCGTTGTGAAACAATTCTACCGACCCGGGCCCAACAGCAGCGACCGCGAGATCACGGCGCGTAGACGCTTAGTAGCTGCGCTGAAACGACTTCAAGAAGTTGACGACGAGGCGTCTGGCAAGAGGGTCAGGCGACCTAGCGCTAACGCGGAGGTGTGGCCGGTGAAGAAGCCAAGGGGAGATCGGGATAGCCCTGATCCCAGCTTCGGAGTGAAAGGCCAAGGGGCGGGTCTTTCTTGAAACAAATGCTAAGAGGAGTGAAGAGTGAAGAATCTAGGATATACACGTAGTGCTGACGAAGCACGAAGACGGAGGAGGGAACGGAATAAATATCCGGATATGTGTAGTATCTTAGGTGCTCCGTCCCGTATATCAGCTAGCGACTCACATTTACATCAGCATGCCTATGAACAGAATATATTTGGCACATCTGGTTTTGGTACTTGTTTTTTTATTTCCTTTTCTCATGTGTCTTTTATATTGACGATAATAGCATCAAGCCAACATGATATCTATGACATATGTTGGTCCTCGTATCAAGACAATAAGACCCTAATCTCGCCCGTCGTCCTGGGGAATAGCGACCTGAGACTCGACGGTTCCTCTCCTTCTCCCCTTCCTTCCTTAGATTCTTCAGCCAACTCATCCGCCGCAGTGAGAAGCTCCTCGACATGTTCAAAATCGACGCAGAATCGCTCCGCGGCTTCCTCGGTGACCTCGCGCGCTAGTGCTGCATCCTGTAGATGCTTGACGTTTTCCATCGCATCCATAACGGCCGAGGGCAGGAAGTCGTCTAGGCCCTGGCCAGCTCTCACAAGGGCCTCCGGCTGCAGGGCGTCGAGCCCGGCGACTTTGGCTACGTCTTCCTTGCTATTTTCGCTGAGCGGGGCAAGGGCGGCGAAGAGTGGCTCGAGCGCTGATTCGGAGCGGAAGAACGCATACTGACTCTCAACCAGCTTGGCGCTGTGGCCATCGATGGCGGATTGCAGGCGTTCGACGCGCGCGCGCGTGAAGGCTTGGAAAGGGTTGAGCGCGGCCTGGGCTGCGAGCAGACAGTTGATGAGGAAGATAGACGTCGAGGGTGGACGGATGTTCTTGGACATGTTCTCGCAGCCCGCAAGGAAGGGGTCGAAGGATTCGGCTAGGATAGGCTCGAAATCTGCTTCGCGGTCCCCCTCCGAAGCGAGCGAGGTTTCGTATGTTTTCATGATGGCGGTAAGTTGCTTGAGCGCCTCTTGTAGGAACTCCGGTGGCGCGAGGTCCGAAGGTGTGTGCTGGAATTCGCCTTCGAGGGTGGTGATGTGATCCCGCATTAGTGAGCGGAATTGTCGTAGTGCTTCGGATTCTAGGTTTCCCATCGCTTGCAGGAGGCCGGACTCGGAGCCGAGGAGTTTGGAGAATGTGAATCTATAGAAACCAAGTAGATTCGCTAATTTGTAAGCAAGGATAGTCTCTTCGTTTGTCTGAATAACCTGCTCAACTCGTTGCCTCAACATGCGCGCCGCGCCCGAGACATCTCTATCAACTAATTCATTTAAAGCCTTGACGGCATCAAATTCTGGAGGACCGTCCGCCTCGTCGGCCATAAATAGCCATAGTTCATTCTCTCGGCCTTCTTGGATGCCCTTGGCGATCTCGTTCCCGTCGGATATAAAGAGGATCTCGAGTGCTTCGCGTTCACTAACCGCGGCTGAGTGTATCCATGCTAACATATCCCCCGTGTACCTCAACGGATCGTGTGCGACCAACTCAATCGGCTTCACGGAGTGGTCCTTCGCGCCAGAGGCCGAGTCTCCTGTGAGAGCTAGGTAGAAAGCATCAGACAATATCTGCTCCCTAGCCTCGGCGAAGAAGTCAAGGCAATTCTGGAAAAGCGAGGGGCGCTCGGCGAGTACGCGGATAGCCCGGCGAACGGATGAGTTGATCTGGGGATTCTCAAGGTTGAGTGTTTTGAACTCTTTCTGAACCCAGCGATAGAGCTTCTGAAATGCGTGATTTAGGTTCTTGGATGTCTGGTCCATAACCTCAAGCCCAAGGGTTTGGCTTTCGAACCCTAAGAGGAATTCGCAGTCCTTCCTGATGCGCTTCGCTTTGGCTAGGACAGTAAAGAAACGATCGTCGACGGGCTCGGCCGTTAATGTTAAGGAGGCAACCTCATCTTCCGAAAGGACAAAGTGGTCCCGGAAGGCTTTCAATACCTGTTGTTTGGTCTCAATATTTCGCCTTTGTTGCATAAGGGACGATGCTTCCTCTAAGATGGAGGAAGTTGACTCATGAGCCGCCATGACATGGCCTCTCATGTCTTGGTAGCTCTTGTTGAGCTTATCAATGGTAGTGCCGATTCTCCTTAACTGCTCGGCAACTCGCCCAAATTCAGTAATTATTTTCCCATTACTATCGATGACCTCTTTCTGAACATCCAGCCGCAACTGTCTCCGAGTCTCGGGTGTATTGCTGATGCCACGTGCGTCCAACAAAGCAAGCGATTCTCGGAATTCGGAATCAGCATAGGAGGTTGAGAGAACCGACGTCACTTTTGACGACAAGGGATTGGAGGAGCGACTCCCTAAGCCGGAGCTAGAGCTGCCGGTGGGCGACAACGGCCCTGATGATATGCCATCCCGTCCTGGTAGAGGGGGTGAGCTGAGGCCATTTGAGGCCATGTTTCTAATTTACTCGAGACAATCCTGAGTCAATATCATCCATATTACCTTGTCAACATCGTAATTTCGTCGGGATTAACAACAAGTTGAAGGGGACGGCGCGTAAAGTCCGACCATGAAGTGAATTCAGAATGGTAAAATGCCAGATGTATATGTTGAATGAAATGCCACCTGAAAAAAAGTGCTTGACAGCTGGGGGGATGAGCGGGATTCCTAGGACCTACCTAGTAGGTAGTAGGTACATACATACTTCGTAGTACGTACTAATATAGAGTACTCAGGTACGTATCTAAAGTCCGCAATGGGGATCCCTGTCAAATGACTTCACTCACGCGATAACGATAAGGGCGATAATAGCGATAAGGGTGATGCGTCTACCTATGAATAACGCGCATGGCTGCCTTCCGTGGTGTGGAGCTGAGTGCGTCCAAGTCATCAGGCCGATTCTACGGTCCAGGGTTCAGATGTCATATTCTTTGCAAACACTCATTATCATCACAAGGCCTGCCTATGTCCTAGGTAGCTCCTCTCTGCGTCGTAACTTCCATGTTCTATGTTTCTGACTTGATGTCCAATATCAATAACTTTACCTAATAGTAAATCTTTAAGGTTTCTTGTACCCGCGTTTAAATGCATCTTCCAAGGATCCCATAACTTAGCTTGAGCTTTCACATAGAACCTACCTAGGTAACTTGGAAACTCTGAGCTTAAACTTTCCAAGTCGTCCCTTCATCTATTCGCAAACCTGCTTCCTCATCTTTTAACTCATATCTTAACTCATTCATATCCTAGTATCTTAGTATCCTAGTATCATATTTACCTACTCATACCTAATCAACTAACTTCATTCCTTTTCTCTACCTTGTACCATCATCATCCCCAGCTAAATCTACCGAGACGCCGAGACGAGTGTGATAAGTTAGACATTTCTATAGATCAGAGAGAGCCTTACCAGGTTGCCAGACTATCGGACTCCCAGACAACCGCCGTGATTTACCGATGAGTCAACACGATGCCTCCGAATCTCTTCTCCCGCCTCGTCCAATCTGGCGATAATCGAACCTTGTACGATCGACTAAGCGATGATCACGACGGTGATGTCGAACGCACAGCTGGCTTCGACTTGGATGAACAAAATCTAGCCCGTCATTTCCACGAGGAAGAGCTCGATCACGCAGATGGCTTAGGTCTCGATGATAGCCACATCTCCGCCCCGCGCAGCCCTATTGCTACCCCAAGTGATGCCCGTCGCGGTCCTCTGGGTCCTATGAGACAAAATAGACAAGAAGCAAGGCCGCGATGGCTTATGCATGACGATGATGGAGATAACGATGTGCCAGAGTCTCTCTTAGTAGAAGGCACCGCCACTACGACTCCCAACCCACACCCACACCCACATCCGAATCCACACCCACACAGGGCTAGTCCACGACAAGCACGAAACAATGGTAGATCGAACCGAAGAATACAAGCGCAGTGGGAAACTGCGCAGGCACACCAAAGATTACACCAAGATGATGATGAGTATGGCCCGTCCTTTGGCCAGAATCAGGCAGATGGCACCATAAGGAGACCAGGCTTCACCGGCAGCCCGAAAGATAAGGCTATGTTCAGATGGGCTAATGTCTCCAATCTGGACGTCTTCATTCGGGATGTCTACGACTATTACCTCGGAGCAGGAATGTGGTGTATCTTGCTTGAACGGCTTCTACATTTACTGAAAGTTGCCTTCGTTGCAACCTTGCTCACTTTGCTATCCCAGTGTATAGATTACAGCAAGATTCGGGAGAGTAAGAACCTATCGCAAATCATGATCCCCCAGTGCACGAAGCACATGTGGGGGATCTGGAATCTGAGTCTGTGGATCTGTAGTTTCTACTTCATCTGGAAGACTATTCAGTGGATCCTCGACATACCGCGCCTCATGCACATCCGCGATTTCTTCGTATATCTCCTCGATATCCCCGAGGAAGATATGCAGACCGTCTCTTGGCAAGATGTCGTATCCAAGATTACAGCCTTACGTGACGAGAATGTCAAAACCGCTACCAACATCACCCCGTCACAGCGACGCTTCCTTTCTAAGCAGCTCGGACAGCATATGGCTAGCCAATCGAAGGAGAGGCTCGATGCTCATGATATTGCAAATAGGCTAATGAGAAGAGAGAACTATATCATTGCTCTCTTCAATAAGGATATACTGGATCTGACTGCCCCGATCCCATTTCTTAGCAACCGACAACTATTTTCCAAATCTCTTGAATGGACTGTTCAGTTCGGAGTTCTAGACCTTGTTTTCAACGAAGGTGGCCAGGTACATCAACGTGTTCTGAAATCTGACCATCGGGGGCATCTCAGCAGAGAGATGAAAACAAGATTCGCCTTTGCTGCGGTCATGAACCTCCTCTTTGCCCCCTTCGCCGCCTCTTTCCTTGTTGTCGACTTTATCTTCACTTATTACAATGTAAGCATCCCCTTGAAATCGGCCCGTGATATGGATATGAACTAATCCATGCGCCAGGAATTCAAAACCAACACATCATCTTTAGGCGCAAGGCAGTATACGCCACTAGCGAGATGGAAGTTCCGTGAATTCAACGAACTCCCCCATTTATTTGAGGAACGACTCAACATGTCTTACCCCTTTGCGAAGCATTACATAGATCAGTTCCCGAAGAAAAAGACCGAATCAGCTGCTCGAACAGTCCAATTCTTTTCCGGAGCTCTCATTGCTGTTATCGCCATTGTGGGGTTCTCCGATCCAGAGATGTTTGTAGACTTCGAGCTATTCCCAGGTATGAACGCGTTCGCCTTTGTCGCACTTTTGACAACTATATGGGCTGTCGCTCGTGGAATGATATCAGAGGAGAACGACGTATTTGATCCCGAATTTGCCATGCAGAACGTCATCGAGTATACGCATTTCCAGCCAGATCAGTGGAAAGGCAGACTTCATAGCTATGAGGTGAAGGCTGAATTCTCCGAACTGTATAAGGCCAGAATCGTCATTTTCCTGGAGGAAATCATCGGTGTCCTCGTCACGCCTCTAGTGCTTTTCTTTAGTTTACCGAAGTGCAGCGATCAGATCATCGACTTCTTCCGCGAGTTTACAATTCACGTTGATGGGTTAGGCTACGTGTGCTCGTTTGCCGTCTTCGATTTCCAAAAAGATAAACGTACGACTAGCGGACAACAACAGCCACCACAAAACAACATGAGCGATGCCCGCGAGGATTACTATGCTACTAAACACGGGAAGATGCAGGCCTCCGTGCACGGCTTCCTGGATAACTATGTATATCATCCCAGAACCGGACTACCGGGCTCACACGCCTTAGGCCCGGCTGGCCGCCACCAATTCCATCCTCCACCCACATTCCCCGGCTTGATGTCACCGACGCTCGGCGCAGACATGCACTCGTCACGCATCGGACGCAGCGAGCAGCCGCGAAGCCGAGCTCCACCGGGTGCCCAGCGAACACCACGCTTCGGACCGGCCGTCGCCCCCTCGCCAATGGCGTCCATGCTCCTTGACCCTCACCACCAACCCCCCTCCGCCTCTTTCATAGCGACGGCTCCAACAAACCGCACCCCGCAACGCGTGCGCCAACGCGGCCCGTACCACGGAGGTAGGGATATCATCGAGGAGTCGCTCGAAGACGGCGCCTCGCGCAGCGTCATCCGTCGCCAGGACACGGGCTACACGGACGACGGCGACGTCGAGGAGAGCGTCGCGAGGCTAGGCGAATCCACGTGGGAGGGCTCCCCCAGACACGGGCTAAGTCGCGAAGAAAGCACCGCTACGGACGACGGCGATGGGCCCGGCGTCGTTACCATGCTGAAGCAGTTTCAGCAGGTGCATATGGATCGGCGGGGAGTTATGTAAAAGGCGATCCAACTACAACCCCCCCCCCCCCAACCCCCTTTACCTCCTCATTTTATCTACCTGGGGTGTTAGGATGAGCCGTCGCTACGCATAGTATGTAGGTACGG
This sequence comes from Rostrohypoxylon terebratum, assembly GCA_022497145.1. Lineage (NCBI taxonomy): Eukaryota > Fungi > Ascomycota > Sordariomycetes > Xylariales > Hypoxylaceae > Rostrohypoxylon > Rostrohypoxylon terebratum. The sequence goes on along the minus strand of MU385906.1, from coordinate 25,068 downwards.
CGAGACTGAGCCGGTATCAAGGGAATTGGAAGGAATGGAGTTCAGGCGGCTTGGATCGGCTACATCAGGATTAGGCTACGGCCCACGTTACTGGACCGTTTTGTTTTGTTTTGTTTTGTTTTGTTTTGTGGTTTTATAGTGTCGTTTGTTTTCAGTGGGCGATTCAGAGAGCATGCATGCATATGGCACCTAGAAGACTTCCTTCCATTTGCTAGGGATAAACCATAACCAATTTGATTTTATTACCAGAGAGCCCCATGACATGAATTATTCATCAATGGCGCATATCAAGTGTTAGCATCAAAGTGTTCAAGGAACTACGAGGATTGAAGCACGAAATCGAAAGATCTGATTGTCCTTTTTCTATAAAAAAAAAGAAAAAAAAACCCAGAGAAAACAGTAAACATTTGCGATGCTCCTAACTACCCTAAGTGATGGAGGCTATTTGGCCTAAATTCATCCAAGCCCCTCATGAAATGAACTTTTGCCCAACCCAAAGCTATGCACACCCGAACTTTTATAGCCTTTTTGTCCGTTTTGATGGTGCCCCTTTTTATATGGTGGGAAAAAGAAGTAAAAATTGCTCGCCATATTTGATACAATGTGAAATGAAATCATCAAGCCTTCTGATCCTGTTGAAGATTCAGATGAAAGGTTCTGATGATCGAGTCGGCGTCTTCGATGCTAGGTTGCCGCACATCAGCAAGCATCTTGATCTTGGCAGTACTAGATGCGAATATGTTAGTTACTCTGTTATCACAAACATAGTTTTATATCGGTACGTACCACTCCTTAATCTGGTCATCCGTCATTGTCAAACCAAGCTGTGTTACACGGGACTTGACCGAGTTCCAGCCCGTCAACCGAGACGCGAAGTGCACGTAGCGAGTCATACCGAAATCAGCTGGGTTCAGGATTTCGTAGGTTGAGGGGTTGTTGAGGATCGCCTTGGCACTGTAACACGAGAGATTAGTAACTCGGTGATGTTTATAAGGTGATTTCTAATCAATGTCCAGAAACACGGGCATGGCAATAGGACGATAAGGCAAGTGAAAGTAAAATGAACTTACTGGATACCGGCCTTGTGTGTAAAGGCACAGAAGCCAGTGATGGGGTTGTTGAAGGGGGTGTTAATTTCCACCGCCTCTGCAACTAAGTCCTCGATCTAGAGCATGTCAGTCCTTGCTAAGCTTATGTGCATATATCCATATCATATCAACTCACCTCCTTGATCATCTTGAGGTTGTACTTGCTCTTGACGTATTCAGGGGCAGCAACAACCATCTTGGCTAAGAATCCACCAAGAGGAGTAATTCCGTTGCGCTCACCAACTGCATCACGTCAGTGACTGATGTCCATTTGAAATATAATATATCGATAGACTTACTTCCAAGCACGCTGGTGTCCACATGGGTAGCACCAGCCTCAAGCGCGCAATAACTACAGACAAATTAGCAACGTTAAGTCGATTTTTGTAGAGAACAAAGACTTACGCATTCGCAATCGCGCAGCCGGTGTCGTTGTGGAAATGAGTCTCGATATCGCAAGCTAACAGATGTTTTAGCAGATATTTTCAAAAACCGGAGTTTTATGCCAACTCACAAACTACTCCTCTCAGGGTTCGGACCAGCTATATCTGTAATTAGTATACCTTAGAATTACGAAGGGAACTAAGCTAACTACAAACCTCATAAACTTGGCGTGGTGAAGCGCAGCCAACTGTGTCTGCAATACCAACGCGGTTGACACCTATCTTGTCTACTGCGTTGTATAGAGACAACAGGTCCACAAGGTCGGAACGGAACGAGTCTTCGCTCGAAACTTCTCGATGTTAGTAGATAAATTCTCATGATCAGGGGTGCTTCCCAACATACATCGGACTTCAATCCCCTTGGACTTGACGTATTGAACGACTTCTATGGCAGCCTTGGTGATAAAGGCCATGTCCTTGCCGTGACTATGCTCCCGGAGGAAATGGGATGTTCCGATGACGATATCCAAACCGTCCACGCCGGTGTCGATGGCCATTTGGACATCCCGCATATCGCAACGGACATCTATAGATTACGGTAAGATGATGAGTGGTAAGTATGGCTCGCTCGTAACTTACGGGTTAGGACCTTGGCCTATAAAGAGTATTAATAGTCAGGTTTACGGTCAAAACAACCAAGAATTATAGATGGCCATACCTTAAGACCTAGCTTGCATATTTCAATGCAATCAAGTCGTGATTGTTCTGAAGCAGCGGGGGACGTGAGTTCTATGTAGTCCACACCGAACGCATCAAGGGCTAGACGTATAGTTTAGTGGAGGGTCGTACAATATACCGGTCGATGAATCCGACATACCCTTGGCACTAGAGAAAAAGTTGTTAGTGGATTACGGGAGACATGATATAGCGGGGTATAGACGCACATCTTGATCTTGGTAGCTGTGTCGAAGTACGCGTTTGCGAACTGTTCCCCTTCTACATTTGGTAGTTAGTATAAGTCGAATTAGTTCGAGGAACCGAGGGAGGCTCACCTCGAAGCGTCGATTCGATGATCTTGAAATTGGCGACATTGGAAAGAAGTTCGCCAGGGTTGGATTGGTACGGATTGTTGCGACGAACAGGCGATGCTGTGCCATTCATACCGTTGGTGCCGTGAGTATCATTGGTCCCATTGGTACCATTGGTGGTGCCCTAGAATAGTGGTCAGTGGTCAGTGGTCAGCTTGCATTGTCGTTTGGGTTTGAACAAAACGTACATTGCTGGCCGCGGGGCTGTCTGCACCACACATATTGGTGCGAGTACTGTGGTTGATTGGTTGATTGATGACGAGGGAGTAAGGAGGGAGGGAGGAGGGAGTGAGGAAAATGGGAAAGAATCGGACGGGATGGTAAGGCAATTGAAGAGATCAAACACAATTTGATACTCTAGAAGTGTGAAATATTGGATTGAGAAGTGAATGGAAAAGATCGAGAGAAATTGTGTGTGTTCCAAGTTGTTTGTATATAGTTTTATGGTAAAAAGTTGGCAGTGAAAATTTCTTAACAGAACACAGTGAATCACAGTTAGGTACTACTTGCACGCAGTACGTACCGTACCCCACGTAACGCCGATCGTCGGTTCCCCAGTGCAGCGTCACACTAAGCTAAAAAGCACGAGCAGCCTTGACCATCGCGGGGCTGTCACATGACTGCAGACCATTTAAATCCCTGTATGTGGTTTAGCCTAGTGGATAGTGACGTACTGGAAACTGCAATTGACCAATCATCAATGGCGCATTCAACCCGTCTTGCCCGTCTCAGGTCCCGCCTGCAGCGAGTCTGGATTGAGGAATACATAACTGTAGCCCCACCATCCCGTTTTAGAGACAAAAAATACCGAAGTTCTGTACGTGAGTCACATTAAAAAAAAAGAAAAACTTTGGAGGTCGGGCACTTCAATGTAGAGGTAGCTTCGATGCAACCTTGTAGTTGCCTTTGATTTGCACCCGATGTAAGAAACGAAACTTTTTCATTTGGGAGTCACACTGAAATTAATGAACTTTTCGGACGGAAGTAACAAAGCAGCCCGGACCTGTTCCGATCTTTCCAAACGTTGTATCTGGTCTTCGGAACACATTTACTCGTCGCGAGGAATTGTGGCACACCAGGCAAGTATACCGTGTGTGAGAGAGTTGAGAAGACAAGGGTGCTGAATGTGTTCTCGATCTTTCTAGGTATATAGAATATACAAACCATAGTTTCTTTCAGGACTTGAGAACGATTTGAGTCTATATTTAGATGTTTGTTAAATTGTACTCATAACCATTAGCCGTTTCGCATGCAAAGTTGATTTGCGAATTGGTATACAGGTCCAAGGTCTTTGGTGGCTCGCCACATAAATATATATTCCATATTCTCAGGTTAGGTTAGCTTATATTTTCAATGATAATCCATCAATCTAGAAAACAGTTTGGAATTCTAGGTATGGATGTCAGTGAAATAAGCCGTTGGTCCAAACGGAGCACACAGGAATCTGAATTCCATAAGCTCACAATTCCTTACGTGAAATTTTCAGTTATGAGTACTTCAAATAAACCCTGAAAGTGTCCAGACATAAGTAAGCAAAGTAAGGGGGTATCATGCAGTTGGCTACATTTGGAACTCTTAATTGTCATCCATGGGTGTAAGCCTTAATTGGAATGATTATTTTACTGTCACACGAATCTGATTAGTAACTTGCAAAACCGTGAGGAATGGAGGGCCAAAGTCATAATGGCATTGCTGGAAAACACGACTCTACTCGAATAGCCGACTCTTGAGATACCTAGGTCCTAGGAAGCTTCTATTGCAACACCGTACGACTATAGTTGAAATATAATACCAACTCCCCCAAAACAGGAGTAAAGTAAACCGACTGCCCTAACGCCATAGCACCGCTCGCCATTAAGTGCGACATGTACGTTGGACACGCGCAAGATGAAGTACTAATATGAGCATTGGCTATATATTGTTTTCATGGCAAGTGAGACTTGCACCGACTGAATTTCTCGCGACGACGTACGTATGCGACGAGCCTACTTCTCTAAGTGGTTGATCCTTATGTTGATGATAGTCCGGTGAGATTAGAGTTGAAAGATTGAAAGACCTAGGCCATTACGTCTTCAATTCCTCATGCTGATACTCTTGGCTTACTTGAGACTACCTAGGTCCTATGTATTGGACATCCACGAATATGCTTCCAAAACACAACACTTCTAGTATCTATTGTGGGCTAGCGCGACGAAATGAAGATGCTGCACTCGCCGAAATAGTAATACCTAATTCATATTGATAATAAAGTTAGAAAAATAACCCGCATTCTTCTGATGATCTTCCAGCGAGCTCCTTCATAGAAGATTTGGTTATGTGAGACGGACAGGAGAAAACTCGGAGAAATGGTAACGGGCTGACGGGATAATCGAGAGCTATATTAGGTAAGACAATGAAATACTTACTCGCTTTTTAAACTAGGTGTAGGTAAAACGCGATGGATGTGAGGGCGTCATCATTCTCGGTGCCTGGCTTATAATATGTATAGCATACCTAGCTGCTTAGGACCTAGGTCCTAGGTAGCTTGTGATTGTCGATATCTGATAGGAATAATGAGAGAGAACCTCAATGTCATTTTTAATAGGTGCCAAGGAGACAAAACCGGGTATGCCGAATTTCGCCCACCATCATACGATGATTGTCCGATTGAACTGGGGATGTAACCAATTACCCCAGATATAGGGCTGTATCGTGCAGAGCTATAAAAAAATCTCAAGATCAGATCTAGATAAAAGATTAACGAGGGTTGTCGACATACCTATACTACCTATAGAAGGATTCTAGAACTTATCCGTCTGAAGGCAAAGCCCTTGGGAGGCTGTCCATGTTGTCCATGTTTGCTAGAAGATATCGGGTAGGAAACATTTCCACTTAGTTTCCCACTTGGCTTATCAACGTCCCTTAAAGGTGGAGTAGGTAGTTGCTGGTTTGACGTACCTATATTGTGTGATGCTTGCGTTATGTTCCTAGCAGACGAAATACGTGGTATACATGATAACCTAGAGAGATTGCAATGGTATGGTATGTATATATTTTCTTGTATGCTTCTAGCAAGCAGGTCGCGGTCGTGTATTTACACTGGGGAGCATCGGGGGCAACCGAAAGGCAACCTTGAGACGAAACAGCCAGCGTCTGGCAAACATAAGTGATTTTGTATAGATATACGAAAAAAAAAATCTTTCGAATCGAGCGACTTACATAGGTCTTAGGTAGGAAAATATAGGTAGGTACTAGCTTCGTATTATGTATTGTATTGCCCACCTACTTGGATAAATTTCAAGATTCTACATATGTAGTAGAAACTTGACAGAAGGGTGAGTTGTACCTACTAGTAGGTAGGCTAGTGGTACTATGTAAAACGCAAGCCACTGGATGTTTGTACGACAGGATATGGCACTCCGCCTCATGAGGCTTACATACTACCTTAGAAGTTAGTACTATGTAGTATGTACAGCATACTAGGTATTTTCCCTACGAAGTAAAATGGTTCTAACTTCAATGTTCTTGCCAGTTCTTCCGAACTTCTTGGTACATGAAAAGTACCCAGTACGCGCTAGTCCTGATTCGGGTGAGAGGGTATTCCCAGAGGTGGGGAACGGCCCCGACTTACCCCTGCAAAAGCCGGCCTCCGAATTGCGCTGAGATGGATTTTGAAAAAGTCGTCCATGCACATGGATGCAGCTGCGACCTACGCCTAGCGACCTAGCGACCTACGGTAATCTGTACCACAATCACATACGTATTTGAGTCGGGGACATTTTGTATTTTTTTTTTCCCTCTAGATTCGCAACTTCGCAACTTCGCAACTTGGCACTTTTTTTTCTCCTCTCCCATCCTCACCAACGTGCGCCACTTTACCATTGTGCTTCCTTTTCCCGACACTTACCCATTCTTATTCACAACTTATAGCGCATTCGTTCGAGAGCTCTTTGTTCCATTATATCCGTCCTTTCGCCAGATCGCTGGCAAACATAATATCTCGCATTTAACCCAACACCTCTTGATTCCTTGGTGGCCAACACTTATTCTCAAATTTATCCACCCAGAACACCTGCGACTACCTCTCTCCGATTCTCACTAGACGCAATCCTGGCTCTTCAACCGAAGGCCTTCGGCGAAGGCCCATCCGCTGTGGCCAAGATGGCCCAGCCAACGGCAGAGCCCGTTGAGGATTACGAGTATGTTACCCCTTCATAATCTGATATTAGCTACTTAGTTAAGCCCGCCGACGACGTTGTCCCCCATACTGACATCAATTGCCTCACCAGCTACGAATCTCTCCCACCGAACTTCTCATTGACGCAGAACATGGTCGCTGGTGCATTCGCAGGCATAGCCGTACGCCTCAATGGACCTCGCCTTATACAGGAGGTTGTGAATGCTAACAACACGATAGGAACATACGGTCATGTATCCGATCGACGCGATCAAGGTGCGCAACGACGTTTCCATCTTGTTTCCCAACCGGCCATCCGGCTTGGCGCTAACCTGGCGTAATATAGACACGAATGCAGATCCTCAACCCCACCGCGAACGCCGTATATAAGGGCATGATTCAGAGCACCATGCGCATAGCTAGTGGAGAAGGTGTCCTAAAGCTATGGCGAGGGATGTCGAGTGTTGTCGTTGGAGCAGGTATGTCGATATCCGTACATGTGAAAGAGTGAATGGGATATGCCTAGTTCCATGACCCTTACCTTGTCGATTGTTAGGACCTGCGCACGCGGTTTACTTCGCAACATACGAAGCCGTCAAGCATCTAATGGGTGGCAACAAAGTCGGTGTTCACCATCCACTCGCAGCTGGTAAGGCTCTTATACCTCGATTTCTACCCAATGTCTCGACAATATGTTTCTAACCTGATCTCTTCTCCCTTCTCCCTAGCCACGAGTGGAGCCTGTGCGACCATTGCCAGCGACGCTCTAATGAATCCGTTCGATGGTATGTCGAGTCAAACACGGGAGCCCGGGATGTTGGGAATGTTGGGAGGGCCCCTATCTAACTGCTAGCTATAGTGATCAAGCAACGCATGCAAATTCAGAACTCGAGCAAGATGTACCGATCGATGACGGATTGCGCTCGATATGTCTACAAAACAGAAGGCGTCTCCGCATTCTACGTTTCTTACCCTACTACATTATCCATGACCGTACCATTCACCGCCCTTCAATTCCTCGCCTACGAGTCTATTTCTACCGCTATGAACCCTTCGAAGACCTATGACCCCTTTACCCACTGCATGGCCGGTGCTGTTGCTGGCGGTTTTGCCGCGGCTCTAACGACCCCCATGGACGTGATCAAGACGATGCTGCAGACCCGCGGCACTGCCACCGACCCGGAGCTTAGGTCGGTTAATGGATTCGTGGCGGGCTGTAGACTCATGTACCGACGAGAGGGCATGCGTGGATTCTTCAAAGGAGTTCGGCCGAGAGTGGTGACCACTATGCCGAGCACAGCCATCTGTTGGTCGGCTTACGAAGCCTCTAAGTAGGTGCTCTCTCTTTTTTTGTCCCCCTTTTTTCTTCTTCCCTAATGTACCTCTTATCTCGCGAATTATCTAAGCTAACAGTTTGAATCCAGAGCCTACTTCATCCGTACTAACACTACATCGTCGTCGTCGTCGTGATGGTAGGGTTCGACTGAGTCTAACAAAAGCCCAGTGTCGTTTTTTCGAGGTATGGTATCCATCGAAATCCACAGATCGGCCCCCTTTCTTGCCGATCCTTCCGACATCAGCATATCTCCGAGGTATAGAACCGAGTCCGACACTGTGAGGCATCAACATCCGACATCCCGCATCTGCCATTCACCATTTGCCAATTGCCATTTACCTGGCTGGGGCTTATCTCTATCTCGTCTAGGTATAGGTACCTACCTAGTAGTCACACACGACATTTTGGTACCGCCGTCTACGAACCCATCAACGTTCCCCGCGAATACCGTATGGATCTGTCCAGACTCCAGACTCCAGACTCTAGAGATACCCTTCTAGCCACGTACCTAGACAACACTATGCATTGGTATTTGCGTGGGGCTTCCGTGGACACACGAATCTCAGCATTCTCCGGACGTAAAGATTTCCACGAGCAATCAGGAAGAGGGGGGCAAGGGATGAAAAGGTCCAAGGGCCGGAGGGTGTTTGGCCTAGACGATTGTACATAAAAAATTGCTTTTTTTTTTCTTTTTCTTTATTTCCGTGTTCATATATTTTCTTGCCCCGCCAATTTGGCTACCCAAAGGCTGGAAATGGACCCAACGATGACGACCATGGATTTTCCCTGAAAGAGAGAGACGGCGTTAGAAATCCTTTATTTATTATCAAGAAAAACCCTTTCGTTCACGATGGTGGTAGACGTACGAGGTACAAGGTACAAGGTGGCAGGGTGGAAATTTCACGGTACCTACTAGGTATATGAATGAATAGGGGCGGGATTTATTCGAGTTAAAACCTCAAATGTACAGTTATAGATGCCAGGTACTCCCGGGCATGATATCAAATCAGGATAGGTAGAGCGATTGCCGATGATTTTCGTTCGCCAGATTAACACGATATTCAACTCCGTGTCCATCTGACTTTGTCTCTACGGCCACCCCCAGGAGCTACGTGATAGGCTAGCTTGGACAAGATTATCGCGTGGCTGCTGCGGACGTACATACCAAATACATCTAGTGAGTCAAGACTCAACACGTCTTTGATGTAATAGCTGATGTAGCATGGGATCACGCTTGAGCTAGTGGAGACTATAAGACCCCTTATATAAAGGATTTGATCTATGTATATATGTATATATGTATATATATTTTACATTCATGACATCTTGTCTTGTGTTCTCATATATCTATAATGGACTCATCCTCTGAATTTCCATCCTTAAACAAACGTTCATGTATTCTGATGGATGTGCTTCGTCTTAGAGAATCGCTAGGGTGGTTGTTGACAGATCACACCACCGAAGCCATTCCAATTTTACTAGCCATAATTAACCTCCCGCTCCCCTTGATACCAAATACCGTGAACGAAGTTCTTTTTTTCTTTTTTTGAGAAAAAAGAAAAAAAAAACATAAAAAACAAATACGACATCGTCTGTATTAAACGGAAAACGGATATTTGCTACCATGCACTATGCACTGGTCAGGTATATATGCACACTTGGAAAAACTCCGCAAACTCCAGGGTCCTGAAAACAACCATCTGCTGCCATGCAAAATAATTTCTTCTTTCGCTACGTGGAAATATCTTAACCGAAGGGGAATCCGCCCGGGAAGCCGCCGCCGCCTCCTGATCCGAATTTGAATTGGAATTGCTGACCCCCGCCTTGCTGGAACATGAACGGTCCGCCCCCGCCAAACGGATTTCCTTGTTGGAACGGATTTTGCTGCTCGTTAGAGTTGGGGTCATCGCCTCTGTCAAACCTGGCCCGCAACTCGGGGTCGCTTAACACTTCGTACGCTTCGTTGATGCTTTGCATCTTCTTTTCCGCTTCTTCCTTGCTAAGACCCTGCTTTGCTGCCTTGTCGGGATGATGTATCTTAGTCAACTTTCGGTACGCTGCCTTGATTTGTCGTTCGTCGGCGTCGTGGGCAACACCCAGAACCTTGTAATAATCCTTCGTCTTGCTACGCTTCAAGGCCACTTGAGCCTTCTGCATTAGAGGATTAACAACACTGTTCTTGTCTGGCCTGATTTCTGCAGCCTTCTTGAGAGAGGCGATGGAAGCTTCGAAGTCCTCGGCCTCCAGTTGTGTCTTCGCCTTGTACAGATGTCCGTAGAAAGAATTCTCATCTAGCTCTATAGCCTTTGGACAATATGTGCTAGCTTTTTTGCCGTTCGCCTATACATTAGTTAGTATTTCGTCAGTTAACAGAATATGAAGAGTTTTTTTATAGTACCTCGTAATACGCTTGGCAAGCCGTCTCGACTAATCTGGCGAGTAATACATTGGGCGCGCGTTCCGGAATGATGCCGTTTTTCTTGAGCTCCTTGATTTGCTCTTCGACCTCGTTGATCAAGCCTTGCTCGTCGCTGGACGGCACTAATAACTTGATACCAGACATAGGTTGGTTTCTCTCCAGAGCCTTATTCACTTTCGCCAAAATCTTGTCGATGCTCTTCTCCTGCTTCAACAGCTTCTTGCAGGCCTTGGACTCGGGATCGGAGTGCATGCATTTCTTGATTTGAGCCATGCCCTGTTCCATATCACCGAGAGCGTAGAACGTGGTGGCGGAGATTTGCAGATGAGGTGTGGTATCGCCAGCTTTCATTTGGAGAATATGCTGTAGATCACTCATTCCCTCCTCTACTTCTCCTTTCTCGAACCGACATTTTACGCGCAATTCGCGTAGCTTTGGTGCTCGGTTTGCGACAAGAATAGCTTCCCCCGACTGGCTCACACATTCGTCCCAGTTACCCTTTTTCGCCGCTTCTTCTGCTAGCTTTGTAGCGCCCTCAGCCTCCACGAGTTTGTTGTACTCGGGAGATCCTGGTTTATGCTTAGCCAAAACATAATGCTCTTTAGCCCCATCCCAGTCGGCACTTTTGGCCTTCAATTTACCAAGTTGTAGATGTGCGCCTTCGAAGTCGGGCCTTAGTTTCAGGACTTGGTTGAAATCGGACGTGGCTTGCGACGTGCGGCCGAGCGAGAGATAGGTGGTTGCGCGCTTGAAGAACGTGAGGGCGTCGTTGGGATCTCGGGCGATGGCGGCATCGTAGTATACTAATGCTTCGCTTGTTTCACCTTTTGTCAGATGCGACTGCGCAGTGGAGAGGAGTGAGTTAATGGGCGTGTCGGCGGGTATATCTGAGGCAGAGAGGGCCTGTACAAGCCCGGTAGAGGATAGCGCAGTGGCTGCGAGAGCCAGTGCTGATAGAGGGACAATCATGGTAAGGTGATGAACTGCGATGACGGCTACAATAGAGAGATCGAACAAAGTTGCCCGTAGGCGCGCACGCCGTCAGGGAGCAGGTAGATGTTTAAAACAGAATGGTACTAGGTACAGGGGAGTATGTAAAAAGAAGAAGGAGACATGAGAAAGGGTTAAAAAAGCGTTGGATACCTGAAAGGCAAACAAACTGAAGAAAACGTAGGATTGTTGAACAAATTATTAGGTAGAAATTGTAGATATAAGAAGAGATAGAAGAGATAGAAGGGATGGGAAGATTTGAAGGTTATAAAATTGAGGCAATGAGGTTAACAAGTGGCTCTTTCTGTCCACTACCACGCGTATCTAGTAGAATCTGCTAGCCAGATACATCGAAACGCGCTTTTGTGAGCTGGCATGATGAAGTAGATTTTAAACAATGCAACCCCTGTCATTGACAACCTGGCCACTTCCAAGTTCCAACGCAAAACCGCAAAACCGCAAAGCCGAGAAGAACCTTAATAATAAAGGATAACGCGCCACAGATGACCTTTGCCTAAAGAGGTAAGAGGGGTTGATTCGCCGAAGGACGGTTGCACCCTACCCCCACCATTCCCCAATAACACCCATGACAACCCATGACAACCCACCCACTCTCTTGCATATCCCTGCCAGTTCGCGTGTGTTCGACGTGTATGCTGTAACTCAAATCCTTACATCATATTCTCCATTCTACTACTATCTACCTAGTAGTAGGAACTAGAATCTACATAGATACGATATTAATATATCATTAGATCTCCATCTTGAATTTCAAGCTTAGAGAGGGACTCCAAGACTTCCACACGATGGCGCACCTAGCTCCCTCTCAAGCTGCCATATTCTCCCCTTCCGTCGCCCGCGCCGCCGCCTCCACCGCCAAAGACTGGTCCTACGTCGACAGCTGGCTCCGAAGCAAATACGCCAACTCCTCTACTAATCGCGGGCGGCCCCCGGCCTTCGAGCGAAACCCAGAAACCCTCAAAATCCTCCTCGCGCTCGCCGCCGCCAACGAAGCCGCCGATGAAGACCGGGAACAACTAGCCCGCCTAGAAGAGGAAGCCTTAGCGGAAGTACAGGCCAACGAGCAGGAGTTGGAAGCGCGGCGACAGAAAGCAGAGCAACAACCTAGCGACGCCATCGATGGCGAAATACTTGCCGCAGACCTCTTATTAGCTATCGAATCGAACCTGGCCAAAGAAGGCACGGCCGCGCTGGACGCCATGTCTCATATGGCCGTGGACCTGGGCGTCGCATACCCAACCCCCGACGCCCTCGGTGCCAAGTACATTGAGCTACAGGGACGAGCACTAGAGCTCGAGGATAGCGTGGAGCGCGTGAACCTGCTGCAGCGGTACCTGGATCGTGAGGCTGCACAAATGGACGCCTTCCTCGAAGAGCTGCGGCGCGGCGACGCCTACCAGCCCGCGCCAGACCTAGCGAAGCAGAATCTCGAGCTACAGCGCAAGATCAAGAATATTACCAACAAATTGCCCGAGCTGAAGCAGCAGGTCGTTGCCCTCGAGAAGTCCGTCGGCCTACCCAGTTTAACCGTCGAGGATGTCAAGGAGGAAGAGGATGCCTATCTCGAGCTGCTTGCTAAGAAGAAGGATCTCGACGTTCAGGTGAAGGCGTTCGCTGGCTTGCCTCCCGATATTGAAGCAGCCCGGGTCCAACTAGAGGCTTTACGTGCCGAGCTCCGCGACGCGACTGACGAAAGAGACACAAACTTCGAGAAATTGGTAGAACGCGAAAGCCCTATTGAGACTAGGAGGAAATTTTGACGGAGCTCGTAGTATAGACACCGTCAATGTTCTACCTTCTTCACATTATATATGTTGCCGCTATAGGGATTAACAGTACTCATACAATTGAATTAATCGCTGAACCTCCTTTATGATATATCAAGTTTACCCTCAAATGATTCTAATCAGTGCAGGAAATTTGTCGTGACGTCTAATATTGCGATCTGTACTGTTATGACGAATAGCTTGGGCTATTGTTGCTGCGATCGCTTTCCTCTACCCGAGACTGACGCGCCCAGTCTCCCAAACTGTCTTGTCAGTCCTGAGCGTTTCGGCGCCGCTGCGGCAGGAGTCGAGTCCTTCGGTGGTACGGCTGGACCAGGGGTAGGTCGCGGGACCTCTTTTTCCGTAATTCGTAGCCCGCTAAAAATCGGCCCGTCGTCGAGACCTCCTTCCATCATCCTTTGTGCCCGTCGTGCTCGGTCTTGCACGTTTCTAAATTTTTCGAGAAGTTGCTCCCACCGAATGGTGTTGTCTTCACGGCCCTTGCCTAATCTGTTTGGCCGGTCGTAACTTGAAGTGCTAGGTGTGGTGGCAGAACTAACAGGAGAAGAAGCATAAGCGTCATGTCCGCTTTTGGAACGAATGTGATTCTGGAAAGAAGAAATAGCCTCGGCTACAGAGCCTTGCCATGGAAGCGACGGGAAACCAATAGAAGACAGTACATACGGTCGGGGCCCGATTTGCAAGTAGCCAATCGAGCTTACACTGTTTAACCTATTTTTGAGGGCGGCGAAAGCAGAAGATTGTGGTAGAAGCATCAAAAGTCCATACAGACACTTGTAAAGGTACGGATACTTCTCTGGTTCAAGAAGTTGAAGACGAAGGTCTAGTAACACGTCTGTTAACACCGAGCTAGTAATATATATAGCAGTTAAGTGGCTTACACGTAAAGACAGGCGACTCAATGAGCTGCACAAGCTTGTCAATTTGGATCAGAATGTTCACCGTCATCTCAAGCTCCGCGCTGACATCTATTAGTAAGATACAAGTTTCCCTTTAAGCCGGCACTTACAAGATCTGTAGGAGATTGTATGCTGCTTCGTATGCTTGGGCAAGCAAGCACAAGGAAAAGGTCGCAACTGCATTGTAACACCAGGATCGGAACAGAGCAACGAAAAACGCCTGGCCATCCTAGTTGACATGTAAGTACATCAAGTCGTCGAGCCGGGAGGGAGAGGGTTTACCTTTGTCTCTAGGTTCCGTAACCGTTTCCGCAGGTCAGCTAACTCTGGGGCGGTGATGAGGTTATTATTGAGGTTTTGCACCATTATGCTCGCGAATTCAAGGTCCTCCTCCTTCTCGATGGTCTCAGCTAAAGTGCGATATATCCTCTCGGGGCTTAATGTCATGCACAATTGGCGAATGATCAGGTTACCTCGGGTTTCCAACAGCTTCCTGTCCGTCGAGAAAAGTTGTAGAAGACTAACCATGAAGTTAGAAAAGTAGTCATCCTCACTGTTTCTCGAAATTTGTGATAATAGTTGTAAGTCCTTAGTAACCACAGCTTCTGCTGGATCTGAAAGCGTTTTGAGAAGGGCGGGGAATGTTCCATCGTTGAACGCAACTATCTTCCTTGGCGCTTTGCGGTGTAACATAATGAGCCATGTTAAAGCAGCAACGCGCGTAGCTTCGTGATCATTCAAAAATAGTAAAGTTAGAGAAGTGACCGCGGCAGCATAGTCTAAGTCCGGCTGAGGCTGGATCGGCTGTGTCGGTACACCACGGTTTTGAGCGGGCGTAGGGCTACGCACATCTATGTCACGGCTACTCGAAAGAGAAGCACGTGTGCTAGCCGCACCCTCAGGGCGATCCACTGTAGATGCTGGGGGCCGTGTCGACGGTTGTCCTGACGGCGCCTCGGGTTCATCCGTAAGAGAAACGACGTAGTCCATCAGCGAAGTATTCACTCTCGCCGCAGCGTTACGGATCGGTTCAACCCCGCTGGCCATCGCTGGTAGGAGGTGGGCCAAGATCTTAGGGGTAAATGGCAAGACTTCTTCGGGGCAGATGTCTAAGAATGATACTATCCAGCGTAAACTCTCCAGAAGGCTATCCTCCTCTGTGTGTGTAGCACCATTAGAAGCTTTATCGTCGCCATCTTGGCAAGAACACTCACCCAGGGGAGAATCGAGAGTCGCAGTCAGGATCTCGAGGATTGCCTTGTAGTTGATCTGTACATCCTGACCCGGAATCCAGTCATCTTCACTGCTTACCTCATCCTCGTCTTCATTGGCAGTGGCGGATCCTGCTTCCTCGGCATCGTCCGGTGCCAAGCGCATGCTACCGCTGTCGACGGAGTCCTCTCGCTTTCTCTTACCGTCCCCTTTCGACTTCTTACTTTCTGCAATTCCCCTTTTCACCCTAGCGATCCGCTTGATCTCATTCAGAAATTTCTCCAAGCAGACTGAAGTGGCAGAATGAACATCGTCATTATTACCACTCAGGAATTTGAGCAGACCTCCCAAGAATTCAGGGAGGTAGGTGACCAGTTCGAGATCTGGGATCGAATCCAATAATGTGATCCATCCGACAAGGAAAGTCCTGGTAAACGGGTTCATGACCCATATCCGCTCCTTCAGTAAGGGAATGAAGTCCGGGAGGGAAAATGCTGTCGGTGGATTTGGTTTTGGATTAGGATTGGGGGAAGAGTCTTGATCGGAGTCCTTCACCTCATAAGGCGGGGGCGGGTCAGTTTCTAACACGGATACATATGTGGCTGCGGATTCGGATACGATGTCTTTGATCAGACGATCGAGGAGCTCGGCACCGTTCTTGACGGAAAGTTCCGAGTCTGCGCCTAGCTGCAATAGACGATAATTGTTAGAAGTATGGCAAGACGGAGTTGAAACTTGATAATACCTTGCATAGAGCATCGAATATGTGATTAAAATATTTCAGGATTTCTCCTTTAGCAACCTTGGCAATGTTATACATAGACTCGCAAGCGTAATATCTGACACGCGCATCTTGGTCGGTGAAGCACGCCAGAACAGGAGGTACTATGACCTCGAGATACCTTGGCAATTCCTTTTTAAAACAGAAATGTCAGCTTACACAGGTTCAAAGGTTGTCCGAGAAAAAGGTTTAGTGGGAAGAGATGAGATGGCGATGAGATGGGAGTCACGTGAACCATGTCTCGACATTAGGTGACATACAGGACCAAGGGCAATAGCAGCAGCAGCTAAACCTATCAGCCCCCCATTGCGGGCGTGGGGTTGATGAACGGCGTAAGCAAAGTCATTGCATAGCTGATCGAGGATGTCGGAGACTCTTTGGTAGTCCTTGACAGCTACTAGCTCTCGGATAGAGCGTTCCAGCCTAAACCATTTGTATTAGAATAACAGAATAACAGACAAGAGAGTATAGGGGGGATAAGGAAATCATACTCGAGAGCTCCAGTTTTCCTCTTATCGTATAATTTGTCATTGAGAAGGCGTTGAATGTTGGGCTCCATGGTTACGCCTTCGTTTGCAAATCGCAGATTATGTTATCATAGTGGGTGTGAATAGCATCAATATATGATTCATTTGCTCCAAGCGAATAGCCGGTCCACAGGTATCCTTATCCGATTACTTAGGCGCTAGCGCGACCGAATAGAATCAATCAAGATAAAGAGCGAAAGGGGAATAGGAATGGGAAATTGAATTGCAGCAATGCATAGACAGTTACAATAAAAAAAAGAGAAAGGTGTCGGTCGATAGATTAACCAAGTATCTAGGCCACCTAATAGAAGTAGGAAGATAAGATTGATGTTGATCGAGTTTTCGGCGTTGTGAGAAAAGGAAGCAAGGCTGAATGAAGAGGATGGATTGGTGATTGGAGTTCCAACTTGGAAGTTCTTGCAGGTGAAGCATCGATGATGTAGATATGTTCTTGCAAGGATTAAAGTTGGCGGGGCACAACAACCTTGAAGCAGCTGACCATTGGAGGCTGACGAGGCTGAAGTTGCCAAGTTCAATGTTTTTAAGGTTAGGTAACGTTCGAGGTACAAAATTGGGGGGCAGGTATAGGACTACCTAGTAGGTACCCAGTTATTACTACTACGTAGTTACTTCGTACATCCATACATAGTACATACTACATAGTAGGTATGTATTATAGTACTTCCAGTTGCTTATCGGGGACGAATTCAACGCCACAGTCCCAACTTCCGAGTTCCAAGTTCCAAGTTCCAGGGTTTGAGGTCCACCGTTCGTGCGGAAGGCACATGACGCCTCTAACCAGACAAGGTTCAAAAAATTATCCCCGAGTTCAAACGAGACTAACTGTACCTACCTAGTATGTACTACATAATAATGCTGATACCTACCTACATACTACATACTAGGCAGCTAGTACGAATAGGTACGAAGTATTAATAGTATTGAATTCACCGGTCCGTAATTTGGTGCGTTTAGCGCGCTAAGAAATGAAATATGCACCTGTACCTACCTGGTCCTACGGTCCTACCTGCCTACCTACCTACATTACATACCATAGTACATACCTAGGTCCTGGGTAGTACCTACTCTACTACATACAGGTATAGTAGGTACAGTAGCCCTGTGTACACTTTCCCCCTTGAAATAGTGTTAGTTAGATTTCTGAAAATGACCCCATCGCCAACCCAGCACAAAAGCACTATACTAGTTTCAACACAAAATAAACCCGCAAAAACTCATCCTAAAAAAGTATAGTTTTTTTTATATGTTTCATCTTTTTTAATTTAGTGGCTTATTACAGTTGTGAAAAATCAAAAAATACGTATGTTTTGATAATACGTCTCAAAGCCTTGTTCGATACTTAAGAACCCCGGCGAAAATCTGTATCAGATTAAGCTTTTACTAACATTATTTCAGGGGGTAAAGTGTAGTAAAACACGGAAAGATTGAACCTAACTTTGAACCTACATAATAGGACCTAGCTGCCTATGATCATTGACCCTAGGTAAGTAGGTAGGTACCTACAATGTACATGTAATAGTGAGTAACATTCGTAACATTCCCTTCCCTCCACCCTCATCTTCCCGTCTTCAATTAAGCATTTCCACAAATTCAAGAACCAACATATTATATCGGCTCCCCCTTGAGAAACCTTTTACGGCTACTGAAAAAGACATCAGTTCAGGCTTAAACCAAATTTTATTTATGCCTTATCAAAATCGTGAGACGTGAGAAGTGAGACGCGAGACCCCATGGACCATGGACCATGGTTGTCCCACTTGTTCGAAGTCTCTCTCATCCGACTCTACCACTTAAAATCCAAGACACTGAGACGCTGAGACATTGAGGCGCTGAGGCGTCGATGCGTTGAGACACCAATACATACACAATGACGTAATCTTAAGCCTCCCAGCAGCTGCAAACTCGGAAACCTGCTCCAACATACCTCAGCCGGTATACTTTTAGTCTTTGGTATATTACTTTGGTATACTTCAGGATACTGAAATCTCGCAATTCAAGGTTCTGGAATATACTACAGGCAAAGGAAAAAGAAGGGGAGGGGGGGAAAGGCAAGAAAGCCCCCAGATATCTACTAGGTAAGGCATGGCTACTAGGTATGGCAGAGAAACGTGGCATTGGCATTGGCATCGGCATTGACATGGAGACCGAGCACTGCAACAAGGTGCCTAAAGAACGCATCCGTTGGGGGTCGGAACATCAATCTTTTCCTTTCGGCCTGACTTCAACCGCTACCTTCGCCACCTACCACCCCACGGGACACGGGAACAAGATCAATTGATGGGGGTCAAAGTGCGCGAGGTCTGTTCCGACACTTCGACACTTTGACTCTTTGACTGTATTGGTCTCCTTTTTCCTTTCCTTATCCGCGCCAGCCACACCGGTCGGATGTCTCCGCATCAATCTGCATGTCAGTCTGCATATATGCGTAGTTCCTAGCCGGTGAGCGTTGCTGATCAGGTTCGGACAATTTTCCGCGTGCAAGGGGGATCAATCAAGGGTAGCTACAATACCTTCCTTGTTGAGAAGCGTCTACAGGAAACCAGGACAGCCCTAGATATATTACATTGCACTGGATATGTCCTATTAACTACTGTCGTGTAAGGGGGGCCTTACCTGGGTATAGGGTATACATCATGACATAGCGAGATCTGGATATCCAGATACTAGGTAGGTACGGCACATGCCCGACGTGATCATGGGCTGCAACCTACTTGAGACTAGAGTCAATTTAGGAAGTCCAGCCTAGGGTGGACATCTCCGTTTCCGTATCCTGATATTATTAACATGAAAACATCAAAAAAAAAAAAAAAAAAAAAAGGAATTGCTATTGTTCCACCCCTATTCTTTCCACTCCTAGCCCTGCAATGATGCTTTACCGTCGTTTAAAAAAAATCATGAAGTCTCAAAGTACTACAATCATAGTAGGTATATATCCATGTTACGTCTATTTTTAACAGGTGGTTCTTTTTTTAATGAAAATGCAACCAAAGTCACCTAACCCACTTAGCAAGAAAGGACAACGCTACACAGTTCGAGCAGCATCCATGGATTCTTTTCTGATCGTACGTCATGTCCGGTTGGGGGGGAAGGACCCAGAACCGGTCAGCTGGTACGGCAGTATTCATGTTCAACACCAGCATAGACTCGATACGACCCTACTGGAGGTATTTGCTAACTAACCGCTACGTCAATGCAGCTATATGTTGATCTCGGTAACGAGATAATGACACTCTACAACATTTCCTGAACTAGAAACTTTCCAACGGGCATTGTGGGCACGCGCCAGCGCTACAGTCTTCCGTTGTCCTGCCTTCCTGCCTTCCTGCCTGCCTGCCTACATGGACTGAGTCCAAGTTCAGACCCAAGCTACCCGTGTATCCCGAGAAGTCCCGCGTCTCATGGAGGTTCATGACAAATACAAGAGTGACGTCGACATCACCGCATAATCACTCACGTATCAATTCTCGTCAAAATACCTAACCAACGCATAGTAACTCCACGCAAACAACTGAATGATGACTTCGACCAACCCGAGATATCCCCTTGTGATCTATCAGAAAAGCCCTGCCCAGATCTTCAGTTCCTTGGCCCTACAGTGGACCATGCCAATGAGTGGTATACGAACCCGATGGTTGGCCAGGGTGATTTCCGAATCATCCTTCACTTCTCTTGCTGGCCGTCATCCTTTTTCTGGCTCGAGTCCCCCTTTTGCCCAGAGCCCTCAGAGCCCTCAGATCCCTCACCTTTCTGCTCTTTGTTATTTCGGGCAGCCATGTCTGCTCGCTTTGCGAAGGGGTCCTGTTCCACTGTAAGTACCCGAGAAGTTCTTTAGCGTCATTTGTGGGATATACATTCTTGCCACGAGCCTTGGCGATTCGCGCTGCCGACTGATCGTCCATCTTTCTCGGCCCCATTTTACTTTCAGTGTAGTAGGATGCGCAAGAGGACTTCTTGTTTCAAGAAGAGCTGGCTTTTTGAATAAACAGTGTACCAGGGAGACGCGAGGGGTGGGTGGCTTCGGATAACTGACAACACGGGCGGGTGCTCCCGGAGTTTGGGACGACGGGAGTCGACTGATATATACTTGGCGTTCAGATATCCCGGTCAGGCGGCAGGGTCAGACTGGAGTTGCTTTTCCCCCTCCATCCGTTGAGGACTTTACTATAATTATGCACATGAGGCGATAACTCGTCCCCGGCCTCACCGGCAACAATTGTCTTGAACCTATGCAAGGAAGACCGGCTGCAGTAAACTATACCAGGATTTAGATTGGCTCTGTATAGATAGAGACACTAAGTCAACCCATACTAACCAGGCATTGGGTTTCAGTAGATAGCCATATGCTCTCCATATAGTGTATAGTTGTAGATGCTGACCGGATATTGAATGACAAGCCGTCGAATTATTGGCCACAGTTCCGAGCCCCCGGGAGTAATACTAATGACCTGATGACGGCTTCCGTTTCCGAACACAAGACATGCTGTTGTTAGCAAGAGCAAGGATTGGGAATAATGAGGCAGAAAGAGTTGGCGAGGCACATCTGCCAATCCATTCTGAGGCATAAACAAAATAAAATGAGACCGGATTCCTGATACTCCAAATTGATCGGTGAAGAAACACGCAATGCTCTGCCCCTGTGATCGACGTAGGCACCGAATATGCGTGCTTTCCCACCCAAGACCGGAGAATATATGCAGGCGGGAGGCGAAATTACCACGACCTAACCTCGGGATGTCTATATCGCGTTCTGATGGGGACGTGTCTTGCGACTTCACTGGTCTCGCTCGGCTGTCGATCGACACAAGTAGCTAATGTAAGCAGCGGGAGAGGTAGGTACCTAGTTAAAGAGAGCACGGCCGGCTTTCTATAAGCATGAGCTGATTCAAGGTAGCTTGGGCTGACGCGCAAGACAAATCTGTGTTGCACAATGGGATTAATTCAATATCTATCAAGAATTGCCAGATTCCCGTGTTGAGGCAAGCTCAGGCATGGATGTGTCCTCTCGTCCGGTAGGGCAGCAACGAGGTAAACCACTTCCGCCGAGGGTCATGGGAACCTGACTCTGACAGCAAAACCCCTAGGGCTCTAAGTGAGATCCATGGATGCATGTTGGTCCACCACACTCAATTCCAGGAAGACGGTTACAAGTTGCAGATCGAGTACTTGGGAGCCAGACTTGATTTTTCCCTTGTTTGCCGTAGTATTAGCTCGCTACGAAACACTTTCGTCTCGGAGCCCGAAATATACTAATTCCTCATTCATCTAGAATGGTTAGACGGTCCGACCATAATAAGACCGCCAAGGTCCAGGAGAGTGGTGTACAAGTATCCCAGCGAGGTTGCATCAGGTCTCCAGCGAATCACGAGATAGGTCATCTAAGAAGGCTCTGCCACGAAAATAGAAGAGATTGCTACCTATTCATAATGCCCATAGGAGTTATGGTAATATAGGATATATCATGCTTTAGTAAACATCAGTGGTGATGTCCATGGTCATCACTATCGGATATGACCTTTTGGCACTTGGCAAGGATAGCTGCCTGTCTCGAAACCTCCGCCAAGGTGCCAACAACTTGCCTATTTCCGTCCACAAACCCGTATAACGCATACGGAATACCCACGTCGTTACAAAATTCTTGCACTAGCTTTTGTGTCCGGCGAAGGTTGTGACGCGGAATCCGGGGGAATAGGTGGTGTATGACTTGGAATTGCAGACCACCGTGGAAGAAATCCAACCATTGAGGGCAGTCAACATCCATGGTTGTGCGTAGCATCTTCTGGGGAAATGATTCGTGGGGTCCGAGATCTGAGGTGCTCATCGCGAAATGGGACAGACAAATCTGCGCGTGTACTGGCATAGGGACCATATGGCTAATTAGGAAAAAGACAAACCGACCCGAGTTGTTCGGAATCGACTTATACAAGACGCCGTAGAAGTACCATGTCCAAAAGAAGAGTTGACCACTGATCTCGAGCCACCTATGCCACCATGCCGGTCCCTTTCGAGGTCCTCTTCCCATGATCAGGTAGTCCCATGACAGGCGGTAGAGGTTCAGGCGTCCGAAGAGCAGCAGTATGTAGTAAGTGTAAGGTTGGACTCTAAGCATAACCTTGGCCACTGCATCATATTCCATTATGCGATCATAATAAGTGGAGCGCATGGATTGAAAGAATCGGTGGGATACAGCCAGGAATGGCATGTGCTCGATATCTGGGTCATGCTCAGGCGCATTCGTCACAATGTGATGCACGTTGTGATTCCTCTTCCACCAACCCAGGGATAAACCTCCCAAGAAGTCGGCAATGATAATGCCGATGACGGTATCCGTATGAAAACCGTGAGTGATGCCCATATGGCCAGCATCGTGAGCTGTGAAGACAAGTTGATGCCAGAAGGCACCCAGGCACACCGCACTAGGCACATACCAGCCCCAGTGCAAAAAGAGGAAGGACAGACCGAAGAGGATTGAGTAGCGAGTGACCTCAATCGCATATGCCCCATAATTGCACTTATACAGGCCCTCGGCCCTGATTCGTTGGTCCAGGTCACGATATTTGGCGACAATGGAATCTTGCGTGGCAAAGTCTAGCGAAGGGTACTTTTCCAAATCTAAAGTGGTTTTCTCTTTAGTGATGGTATTGAGGTATGTCATGCCATCGTCATCGGGCTCCGCTGATGAGACTGACGATGTAGATGCCGGGCCACGTAATCCGTCACCGACATGCCTCTTTCGTGCGGTTTCAGCGTTATCAAAGACCGGGGAGGCATCGCGAGAACTCAAGAGACTCGAGGATTCCGTGGAATTTTGGTCGCACTCTTCATTATCATCTTCGGCGTCTTCATTGTCTGCCAATGGTCTAAACCTCCCTCCCTGAATAGGTGGGATAAAGTTGGTCCATCTTCCTTCGATCCTCCCAATTCGATACTTGTTCATCTGCTGCCTTGCTTCGGGGGAGTGGAGACTAAACAGAAGACAAATATGTTAGAGAATCAAAGTTTTAGTACGGACTGTGTGTGGCACGTAGGCACGTAGGTACGTAGGCATTAGATGTAACTTAGTGCATGGAGCATAGAGCATGGAAAGAGAAAAAGGTGAGACTAACGCAGTGACTTCGTCGGTGGCATCTCGACCAACCATGTGTAAGATGGCCTTGTCGCCACCTGGGTGATACTGAAGCCAAGGATCCGCCTTGAATACATATTGGTCAAGAATAAATATAGTTCGTCCATCGGCAATCAGGCCCTCGATCTGCCTTCTTGACAGCACGGGGTAAGTTCTCGTAGCCATTATCGCCCGTCCACAATTTAGAGGATAATATAGCTGCTGACAAGAATGGCTCAATTACTCCAAGCTCAGCCAAACCAATATAAATGAACTAGGTCGCCATTTCAGTACATCAGGAAACTTGGACTCGGATTAAGTTGGAAGGTTGAAGAATTGGTGATTTGCGATTGATAGGAGATAGATTGATAGGTTGCTGGATTGATAGATCAAGAAGAGCTATGGGAAGGGGGGGGGGAAGAAAGCCAATTGACTTTTGTCAAAAGTAAATTCTGTAGTGTCAGCTCTCGGTTTAGTTGTACAGGTTTATTTAGGGGGCCCGGGATGCCTTGACGCAGTACTTCGTACAATACAATTTACTACTAGTGTAGTAGTACTAGAAAAGGTTCAGGGTCCACTCATGTAAAGTGGATAGAGCTTAAATCCATGGATGTACCTATGTACTAGGTAGTTTTGTACTATCTCTATTATTAAACCCTCAAGATCGAATTAAACAGTTGAAACGTTGAAATTGGCTCCATTGAAATCTCGATATATGGTATTAGCGCATTTGACTCTATCACATCATCTCTCTTTCCCCTATTTCCCCTTTCTGAATGCACTTGTACTATCGAAGTTTATATTGAAGAGCTTCAAGCCATTGCTCAGGTAGTGCTAGGTAATCATTATTATTATCAAGATACAGTAGATAGTAGTACATACGAAAGAGCGGTAGGGATGGAAAAGGTGGGGGTTAATGCTCACCGTTACTTCGCATCTTGACAGTGACAGGCACAATTCCACGGGTCCCGTTTTGGGTTGAAACCCTTGAAAGTTTATCCAACCTTGTTCTCTCATCCAATTATATAATATTACGAAGCACGATCCTTTCCCTGTACCCGATGGTCCGTGTGCCTACCTTATAAGACCATCTAAGCGGAGCTTAAATAATGAAAAGTATTATAACTTAAATAATATTATAACCTTTGTAAAAATATTAATATTGTCACGATCCTAGTAATACATCCGGAAGTTACATCGGACCGAGGGTCACGTGACCTCGGAAGTGAGTCGATGGAGTCGACCTCCAAATCATCGA
>MU385905.1:180669-234292 GCA_022497145.1 Rostrohypoxylon terebratum | reverse complement strand
TATTTATATTAAAATAATAATAAAACTTTTCGTATAAAAAGTATTTATATTATTAATAATTAATAATAAAATTTTTTATATATTTTAAACGTTATTTATATTATTATTATTAATTAACGGTAAATTTCTTTATATAATAAAAGTTTAATTTATATTAATATTAATTAATAAACGGATTTTTTTATTTTTTAAACCTTATTTATATAAATTTTTATTACAACGAATATTAAGTTACTTTAAAAGTTTATACCGTATAACTTTATTATATAAAAAATATTTATAAGTTTATTAAAAAAATAATAAATAAAATAGATTTTATTAAATTAACGCTACTAAAAGTATGATTTACATTATAAAATAAATTAAAAAAGCTGTGTAAAAAATTTAAAAAATTTAAGAAATTTAAATATTTAATAAAAATAAGTATAATACTTTTAATAAAAATGTATAATATTAAAGTTAATATTATATTTAATGTTAAATTTAGTTTTAATTTATATAACTTAAGATTTAATCTTTTTTTACTTTAATTTATTAATAAATTATTTTATAATAAAGTAATTATTAAACGATAAGCTTAGTTTATATTACGTATTTAAAAGGTTTAAAACTTAAATTATATAATAGTAAAAAAAATTTAAAAAAGTTAAAATTAATTTAAATCTTATAATACTTTTATAATGAAAATAAATTAAAAAAATTAAAGATAATTTTAGAAAGAAAAAAATATTTATAAATTTTAAATGAACCCACTTTAATATGGTTTTATATAACTATATAATTACTTTTTAAACTTAAAAAATATAATGAAAAAATAAAAAAATCATTGATAAATAATAAAATTAAAAAATACATTTTTATTTAATTTAATAACTTAATAAATATATATAATTAATAATTTTTTAAATTATCGTTTAAACTTTTTAATTTTTACTTCGATCTTATATTTATCGAAACTAACTTTTTATAAAAATTAATGATAAACTTTTTTTAATTTAATTTATTTTTTTTCTCCGTTAATAAATTTTCATATTAACTTTTAAGCTCGTTTTTTAATACGTTATGAATAATAACTTTTAAATTTTTTTTATACTTTATTTACATTTAATCTCACTTATTAGTTAATTTTAATATTAATATCTTTTAAAAAGTTCTTTAAATTATCGCTTAATTTACCTTTAAAAACTAATATATAATATATTATATTTATTTTAAAGTGTAATCATTTATACGTTTTCGATAATTTTTTTTATCGATTTTAACATAAATAAATCTATAACAAAAATAAAGTTAATAATTTTAATAATTATACTTAATTAACGTTTAAAATTTTTAACGTTATTTTATCATTAAAAACTATTAAACTTTTTATTCGTTTTTAATAATTATTTATTAAAACTTAAATAAATTAAGAAGTTTTTTAAACTAACTTTTTATTCGTTATTAATAAAATTTATTTATTTTTTTCTTAAATCTTTAAATAATTTCTTGATTAATTCCCTTTCTTTTTTTCTTTTTTTTTCGTTTTTAATCCTTTATATTTTTTTAATATTGATTTTTTAAATCTTTTTTAATCGTTTTAAACCTTATATTTATACCGTAATAACTAAAAATTATACGAGAAAATTAAAAATTATCGTTTTTATTAAAAATATTAAATAAAGTAAATAATTATTAAATTAATTATACTTGTTTTTCTTAAGTTAATGTTATTATTAATACTTAATTATTTTATAGTAAAAACCTATTAAAACTAAGTTAATTAACTTATACTTATATAACTTAATTATTTTATTTTAATTTATTTACATAATTTATCACGTGTTTTTTTTATATTATTATATCTTTATATTTTATTAATCGTATAATGCTTTTATTATAAACCTTTAAAAAAGATTAAGTTAATGCCTTTTAAAGGTTATTTAACCTTTAAAACCTTTTACGGTTTTATAGTTCGAAAAACTTTGTATTAATAATTAAATTATATTTTATACTAACCATTGATAAAATAATATTTTTCACTTTTTTACTTTAAATTTAAAAGTGTACGTAAATTATTACGTTAATAAATTATATTTATTTTCCGTTCAACTTAAATATACTAATTAATTTAAATTTAAGGAGTTTTTTATACTTAAATATTTTATTATTTTAATAATATAAAAATTATTCATTAAAAAATATATATTTATTATTATAATTAATTTATTTTTATTACTTTACAACGTAATAATGAAGGTTTTTTATTAAAACTATTATATATATTATAACATTTTTTAAAATAAAAGTTTAATCTTTTTAAGGTATTCTTTTTTAGTAGCTTTTTTAGTATTTTCTTTTAAATTTTTTTACGTTTACCTTTAAACTTTTATTATCGGTTAGAACTTAAATAATAATAATATTTACGTAATTATCCTATAGTTTATTTTAAAAGAATTTTAAAAAATATATTCGGTTAATATATTTTTTTGTAATAAATAAAATATCACTTATTAAAAATAAATCATTTTATTTAAAAAAGCGTTAAAACTTTATATAATTTTTTATTAAATATTATTTTTATAATCAAAATATTATAATAATCGTTTATTTTTTAATTAGTGTTAAAAATAAACGTTTAATTAACTTACCATTTATTTAAAATATTTGTTATCAACTTATTTACCTTTTAATAATAAGGTAAAATAAATTTTTTATTTTAAGTATAATTATACCGTTACATATATTAGTAAAATATAATAAAGTTTATTTCATTATTATAATATTTATTAATAATTTTTTCATTAAATTAAGTCGGTAATTTATTAAATAATTTATGTTTATAGTTATTAATTAGTAATTTAATTTATTTAATAAACTTTACGAAATTAATTTTAAAGGTAATAAATAAGTTTAAAAGCTTTATACGTAAAGCATAAAACTTATTTTACGCTTTTTCATAAATATTTAAATCTTTATATTACTTACATAAATATTTAATAATATTTTTTATTATATATAATTTATTTAAAACTTTATTTCTATTTAAAATAAAAAGAAATAAGTCTTTTATAATTGTTTCATTAATTTAACTTAAAATATAATTAATTTTATTTAATTTGTTATGAAAATAATTAATGTTTATTTATAATTTATTTTTTAATAATATAATTTAATATTTAAATTAAACTTTTTTTCTTTAAAAAAGTTTATTGTTTATGAATATCGAAAGGTTTCATTATTTAATATTATAATAATTAATTATTTTAAATATAATTAAATTTATAGTATAATTTTAAAGGTTTTTACTTATGAAACAAATAATAACGTTTTAAAGTTTTTCGATTTTATTATCTTTTTTTTAATTATATTTTCTTAATATACTTTGTTTTTAAACATATTAAAATTAAATTAAGTTATTATAAATTGTAAACATTTAATTTATTAACCTTAATATTTTTAAATTATTTCATATTACTTTTATTTAAATTTTAAACGTTTTATTTTTTAATTATTATAAACTTATTTTAAAAATTAAATTATTACTTTTAATTTTAAATCTTTTACGTAAAACATTTATTATTATTAAATAATTTGTGACGAACCTATACTTAGGCTTAGTAAGTATAGCTTCATAAGGGGTCTTGATTTTAAGGTAACAGTAATTGTAGAGGTCAAATGTGATCAATCAAGTATGTTCGTCAGAGAGGCTTGGAGTCCTCTCCCTACTCGTAGTGAATAGACTTAGATTGATAACTGAAGAACTGAAGTGAGTGACTAGATACATGAGAAATGCTATGATTACATAGATATCCTTCTTCTCTCCTTCTTGTGTATGAAGCCATCGTGATCTGCCGACACATCTTAGGATCTGGTTGTTCTGATGGATCTGTTGTCATAGACTGAACAGATTCAACAGATCCGGCAGATCCCAAAGTCCTGATTTTTAACCGTGATTGGTCTGATGTTGGGGTGGATCTCGTAATGTGACTACCTATCCGGTATGGCTGTGACATAATTTTATCGTTTTTTTACGTAACGTATTTTATAATTTTTAAAATTTATTATTTTTATAAAAAAAATATTATTTCGTAACTTTTGTATATTTAATGTTTTTTTATAATATAAATTATTTTACTTTATTATTAAATTTAATAACTTTAATAAAAACGTTATTTATTTATTATTTTTATGTTTTTATTTTTTATTAAAACTTTTAATTTTATAAAACCGCAAAAGGTTTTAAAGGTTAAGTAACTTTTAAAAGGCATTAGCTTAATCTTTTTTAAAGGTTTAAAATAAAAGCATTATATAATTAATAAAATATAAGGATATAACGATTAAAGTAAAAACATATAATTAAGTTATATAAGCAAGTTAAGATGAAATAATTAAGTTAAAAAATAAAAATAGCTTTTTTTTATTTTTTAAGCTTTAATTTTAAATAAATATAAAATATATTATTTATCACTTAATATTAATCTTATTATCCTTATAATTTTAAAGTTTTTTAAAAAAAAATTACTTAATAGTTAATATGTTTAAAAAACCTATTAAACATTATCCTTATCGAGTTAATACTAATTATATAAAACGATTTTTAATTAAAGAAAAAAATTTTAAAGACTTAATATAAACTGTTTCACTTTCACGCTTTTTGTTACGATCTCCCCAGAACAAAACGGACAAAGTATCACCCGAAGGTCACGTGACCTAATCAAAATCTTGGCATTGAATCAAACTCGATTCAATGAGTCGAACTCAACTCAAGAAATCGAGCTCGACTCAATAAGTCAAAATCAACTCATGCAAACACTTCTAACTCACCAATTTCATGGACATAAAGAATTAGGATATAAAGAATGGAAATTTCCTACTGTATTTAGTTTTAGTTCTTCAGCTTTCAATCTAAGTATTCAGACTGCACTTGAATATAGAGTCCCATGAAATCTCTTTTACGAACAGAATCGTCAACCCTACAGTATTGTTACCTTAAAACCAAGTACCCCAGGGTACGTATCCGCTCTACGAAGTCAGTTAGACAGAAGTAGTAGACGGGTTCCTAACACTTTTATTAAATTAGTCGTGTAAAAAAAATATTATTTTTTTTATTATGCTTTTACATTATAAATATTAACCGCCGTTAATTGAAAATAAAAAAAAGAAAAACTTTTATTAGGTTATAATAACGTAAAAGAGGAAAAGATAAGCCCGTCGAGACAAAATGAAAGTAAAGGGAAAGTTGAAAATCCTTTATTAATAAATAACGAAAACAAAAAAAACGATAACTTATAAAAGAATAATAACTTATTTAAAGATAACCCGTTTAAAACTTATGGTTAAAAAAGGAATAAAATAAATGCTTAAATAAACGCTTAAAATATTAACGATTTTACTAACGAATTAATTAAAGAGTTTATTAAACGATACGGTATAATTAAAAGATTAATTAATAAAAGTAATACGGATTAAGTTAATCCGATAGATTATAAAACTCGAATAAATAACTAAAATAAAACAATAATTAATTAAACTAAAGAAAAAATAAAAAAAATAGATAAACTTTTAAGTAATAAAAAATAACGTATAAAATAATATATAAAACGAAGTTAGAAAGATAAAAATAATAACAATAGTTTTAATTTATTAAATAATAATAATAATAATAAATTAAACTTAAAGATTAATAACATTAATACTTTTAAAATGAACTAGTTATTTTATAAACGAAAAAAATAGTTTAAAAACCTTAACCTAATATTTTATTAAGTATTAAAAAGTTTAAAAAACTTGTTAAACGTATATTATATACCATTAATAATATAAACTAAAAGTTTTAATTATTATAGCGAAGATATATATTAAGGAAAAACTTAAATTTAAGAGAAATATTATCTACGATAATTATATTAGTTTTATTAAATAAATATTAACTTTATTTAAAAATATTAATAATAAAAAATATTAAGTGGTGAAATAATTTAAAGAAGCTTAATAAAAAATAACATAAAAACTATAAGCATTTAATAATTATTTAAACTTTTTAAAGTAATAATTAAAACTTAAATCGGATGTTATTGAAATATTAACCTTTTATATTAAATTATTAATTAGTTTTCAAGTTTCTTTAAATAAGTATAAAAGAATAAAACTTAAGACGTAAGCGGAAATAATAAAATAAGTTTAAATTAAATAAACTGCTTAATAAATAAAGAATAAAAATAAACGTTAATAAAGTGATTACGATAAATTTTTAATAAGAAATAACATATTAATAACCGTAATTACCTATCGTTTTATTAAAAAATAGTAATAATTACCGTTTAAAACAGAAAAATTAAAAAAATAATAGAAACTTTTATTATTATTATTTATATAATAATTAATATTACTTAATTAATTAGTGCTTTAAATGAAATTAAACCTTAAAGAAAAAAAATAAAAATAAAAATAAAAAAGTAAAGTTAAAAAAAAGGATTTCTAAGGTAAAAATTATCTAAAAAAAGTAAAGGAAAGAGTAAGCTTTATAAACGTTACCTTTATAATTATAAAGTAAAAAAACGATAATTTAAAGGTGATTATACGTTTTTACATTAAAAATACGATTTATATGATTAAATTCGATATTAATACCTTCGTTAATATAAATATTTATGTAAAGGTTAACTACGTTAATATATAATTTATTAAACAAGTAAAATTATAAAAAATAAAACGTATAGTTTTTATTATTAAAGCTGTTAATATGTCGATATATTTCACTTACGAAATTTATTAAATATTAATTACTATTATTAATAGCCGTAACGTTATATAAACCTTTACGCGCGATTATATAATAATCGATAAAAACCTTCAAAATTATAAGAACTTTATATTATTATTAATAATTATTTTTAAAGAAAAACGTATTATTTTTAACCTTAACAAAAACCGTTAATAGTTTGAAATAATAACTTTTTAATATAAAATTTTAAATCTTTATAAGTTTATTAAACGTAATAAATATATAATTTATATATTTACTATTTTTACTCTAAAAACAACTATACTTTTACTTATAAAAAATATACTATTACCTAATAAAAAAAGTTACTTAACACACTAATTAAAAAATATTTGCTTATAAAATTATGAAATTACTAAAATATATTTAAATTTAATAAAGTTAATAAACTTTCGTTATATTAAAACATTAATTATTTTATTAACACTTTTTTTGAGGTAATTCTTTTTACTATTTTATTTATTTATTAATAAAAAATAAATTAAAAGTATTTTGATAATATATAAACGAAAACTTAAAATTAAGAAAAATACGTAAATTTAAAAGTTTGATTAATGTATTTATTCTTTTTATTCTTAAAAGAAATAAAAATTTACGACTTTATATAAATTATTAAAGACTTAATAAAGTTACCATTAAAAACAAATATTTTTTACCTTTTATCTCCGAAATTTTAAACCGAATTTCCGGCGTATAATACTTTTTTAAAATTAACCTTAAAGATGTATACTATCGGATTTAAATTAAAAAAAGTAATAAATGAAAAACAGCTTTTGAAACACGCTACGGTCACTACGAGTACTTAGTAATACCTTTTAGTTTGACGAATGCTTTTACTACCTTTTAAAGCCACGTTTATTAAGCCTTTTATAACTATTTAAACGTTTTTATATTATATATTTAAATAATATTTTAATTTTTTTAAAAGACTAAAATTTATACATAAAACATTTACATTTAATATTATAAAAACTTTAAGAATATAATTTATATGTTAAATTATTTAGATATTTATTTTATAAAGGTAAAATTAAGTTTTTAACGGTTATTATATTTATTAAAGGTTACTTTTATATAATAAAACCCTTATACGATTTATTATAAAACAATGTTAATAGTAAAAAACCGAGAAAAATGCATTTATAAAACAAAGCAACGATCATATTTTACCAGTTATATAATACTTTTATTAAGGCTGTTTTATTACGTTACTTTAATTTTAAGCTACCGATTCCAATGGAAATTAATACGTTTACGTACGTTATAACTAACATTATAATACAATTATATAAAAAAGTATATTACTTTATAGCTTTTTAGTTACGTAAGTTTAAAGATATAAAACTAAACTATAAAACTTTAAACTATAAAAAAAAAGCGAGTATTAAAAAAAACGCTTAAAACGTAAGGCTAACCGTAATAATATTTATTTTTATTTAAAGGATAAAAGCATTAGCTATAAATGGTCGGGACGACCGCTTTAAAAAAAGGAGATAATTATAAAACGGTAAAAGGTTTAAAATAAAAGTATTATATAATTAATAAAATATAAAAATATAACGATTAAAGTAAAAATATATAATTAAGTTAAAAAATAAAAATAGTTTTTTCTTTTATTTTTTAAGCTTTAATTTTAAATAAATATACGATATATTATTTATTATTTAATTTTAATTTTATTGTTTTTATAATTTTTTTATTTTAATTTTATATTAAAATAAATTAAACTATAACACGTTTTTCTTATATTTATTTAATATATCGTTTAAAATAATACTTACGTTTATTTTTATAAATGAAATAATTAACTATATAAATAAAAAAGTAAATTTAATTAAGTTTTTCATAATTTATTTAATAATAAAACCGTAAAAAATATGTTAATAGTATTTAAAAAATAAAAGTTAAGTTTAATTTAATAAGTTTTTTTAATTTTTTTAATTTTATACGGTTAATTATATAAGAAAGGTTTTTATCAAACCGTAAAAAGTTTTAAAAGTTAAATAACCTTTAAAAAGTATTAGCTTAATTTTTTTCAAGGTTTAAAATAAAAGTATTATATAATTAATAAAATATAAAAATATAATAATTAAGGTAAAAACACGTGATTAAGTTATACAAGTAAGTTAAGATAAAATAATTAAGTTAAAAAATAAGAATAGCTTTTTTTTATTTTTAAGCTTTAATCTTAAATAAATATACGATATATTACTTGTTATTTAATTTTAATCTTATTGTCTTTACAGCTTTTTTTACGTTTTTTAACGTATTTAATTAAATAAAAAAAATAATACGATAACGTTTTTACTACGATATTGTCACAGCCATACCGGATAGGTAGTCACATTACGAGATCCACCCCAACATCAGACCAATCACGGTTAAAAATCAGGACTTTGGGATCTGCCGGATCTGTTGAATCTGTTCAGTCTATGACAACAGATCCATCAGAACAACCAGATCCTAAGATGTGTCGGCAGATCACGATGGCTTCATACACAAGAAGGAGAGAAGAAGGATATCTATGTAATCATAGCATTTCTCATGTATCTAGTCACTCACTTCAGTTCTTCAGTTATCAATCTAAGTCTATTCACTACGAGTAGGGAGAGGACTCCAAGCCTCTCTGACGAACATACTTGATTGATCACATTTGACCTCTACAATTACTGTTACCTTAAAATCAAGACCCCCTTATGAAGCTATACTTACTAAGCCTAAGTATAGGTTCGTCACAGATATATTATAATGTATGTTATTTCGTTTATATATATTATATATCGTATAGTTTTTTATAAGGTACATTTATTAATAACCGAAAGAAAATAACAATAAAAATTTTATCGTTTATTAATTTAACTATTTAATTAAAAAAATCATAAATTAATTTAATTTTATTATAATTTTAATATTAAATTAAATAATATAACGTAATAGTTTAATATTTAAGCGCCCTCGTTTATAGTTCTTTTATTAACTACGTTAATTGTTTATTTCAACATAAAAAAAACTTTTAATTTTTTTTGTTATTATAAAAGTTTTTTCTTTTTAAATTAACTTAAACTTTATTATATTTTTTAATTTTAAAAAACGACGTTAACACGCCTCGGCTTTAGTTTATATACGGCTTAATATGTTAATTTTATAATGATAAAATATTATTAAAGTTATTATCCGTTTTTTATTAACAATAAGTTAAAGATAATTTATCCGTTTTAACAATTAAATATAAAAAAAAACTTATTTTACTTTTAAAAGATTAAAATTAATCGAAGTTAACGAAAAAGTTTATAGATTATTTTATAATTACTTTATTTATAAGTTATAAATAATAATATATTAAACTATAATTTTTTACCTTTTTCTTTTACAATTAATTTTTTAATTAAAAAACCGTATAATAAAAGTTATATAACTTTACCGTTGTTTATCCGTTATAAAATTAATATTTTACGAGAAAGAATTAAAGATCCTTTTAATTTAATATTATATAAAACTATAAGATAAAATATAAAGTCACTTTTATATTAAAATTAAATTAAGTTAAAATTAAAACATATTTAATACTTATTAAAAAATTATTATTAAGAGTTTTTATTTTAATTATTATAAGGTTTTTTTTAACGTGTAAAAAGCTTAATAAAAAAGCCTTTAAAAAGATAAAATATATTAAAACTAAAATTAAGTATTTTAAAATTATAACTTAAAGTAATTTCGTATAAATAGTATAATATATACGTTTAAAAACTTTAATCGATGTATAAATTGAAAAAGATAGTATTAAATTAAAAATGTTTTATCGATAAAACTTTTTAAAATTAAATAATAATTTAATTTTTATTAATAAACTTTAAAGATTTTTAATTATCGTTTAAAGTATATTTAAATTAAACTAAAATTATAATTTAATTAATAAAAAAGCTATTAAACAAGTTAATTTTACAGTTAAAATAAAACATTTTCATTTATGTTTAATAATATATATAATATATAATCTTATGTTAATCTTTTCGGTATTAAACGTAAAGATGTATTTATTGAAGTTCAAAGTTTTTTATTTTTCTATTTAATTAAATAATTAATATTTAATAAATGAATTAATAAAGACTTTAATATTATTAAAGGTTAATTAAACATTTAAAGTAAATATAAAAATCTATTAATTAAGTAATAATATTTATTATATTAAGGTTAAAAAAGTAAGAAAAAAGATCTGTATTTATAATATAAATAAAAATATAATTTTATAAAACTAATTAACTTTAAATTAACTTTAATTAAGTATAATATATACATTAGTTTTAAAATATTACCACTACCTTTTAAATTTTATATTACACGTGACTACGCGCTTTTTTTATACGTATATAAAACGCTATAATAACGTATTATAATAATTATAATTATATTATTTATTATATATTTTAATCTTTAATATAAAACTTATTAAAATATAATATAAAAAAATCTTTAAAAATCTTTAAAATAAATAACGAAAAATTAAATATAAAATAATGGAAAAATATAACGTATTATTTATAATTTCAATAAGAATTATATTAATTAAAACCTTATATAATATTACATCATATAAAAAATAATTTATTAATAAAGTTATTATTATAATAATATAACTTATAATTAAAATAAACATCATAAAATTTTATAAAAAAACATAAAAAAAACATTATTAAAGAAATAAAAGTTTTTAAATATCGTTATTATTATTAACACTTAAGAAATATTAAATTAAATTATAAAATTAAATAAAAATAATTTAAACGTGATTTTAAAATTTTATTATAATTGTTAAAAGCTTAATAAATAAACGAAAAAAACGTTTATTTATTATGTAATATAATAAATTAAATTTAAAAATAAATAAGTTACTTATGAATAATATTTATAAACTTTATAAAAAAGATTTTATTTTAATAATAATAATATATATTAATAATGTTTTATTTTTATTAAAATCATTAAAAATAATATATTTGTATAATAACTATGAAATATAAACATTATTAAAGACTAATTAAATACTTGAAATAAGTATAACGGTTTATTAATTAAATAATAATATTTATTATATTAAAGTTAAAAAAAGTAAAAAAGGAAAAGATTTATAATTATAATATAAACAAAGAAATAACTTTATAAAACTAATCAACTTTAAATTAACCCCGATTAAATATAATATATATATATTGCCTTTAAAATATTACCATTACTTTTTAAGCTTTATATTATATATGATTATGTATCGTTTTTAATATATATATAAAGCGTTATAATAACGTATTATAATAATCCTCGGCTTTTAAAAAAATTTGTCTCAAGTTTTTATACTTGTTTTAATAAATTTTATTTGTTTTAATACTTTTAATAAATACTTATAATATTTAATAGTTTATTATTATTTAAGTAATTATTAATAATTTCGTTCTTTTTCGTTGCTTTAATTTATTTTACGAAATAAATTAAAACATTACACGTTTCTTTATTTTATTAATAAAATTAATTAATTTATTAGAATATGTTTTTAAAATTTAACGTTAAATATTAAATAAGGTTAAAGTTTTAATTTATTTATTTAACTTAATATTTTAATTTATTATAATATATTTATAATGTTAGTATTTTCTTTACTTCTTATTTTAATTTTTTAATTCAAAGTTTATTATTTTCTTAAAAAGGTTTTATAGTTTTTAACTTAATAGTAAGTTGTTAAGACTTTTCCGTAAGTGGTTTACGTTAAATTATTATTAATTAATTAATTTATAAAAAAACTTTAATTTATAAGTGTTTAAGCGTATTAAGTGTTTTATAATAATTTTATACGATAATAACATTATAAAAAAATTAATTTATTATTTAATTTATTTATCCCAGTGTTAACTTTAATTAAAATAAGCACTTTATTATTTACCTCAAAATTTAATTTATGTTTATATTAATTTACTTGCTTAACTTATTTTTTATAATTATTTAATTACTTTTTTTACTTACGTTTTAAAATCTTTTATTTATTTTATTAGGTTTTATGTTTTTTTCTTTAAGATATATTCTTTTATTAATAATTAAGAAAAAACCATTATTTTTTTAATTAAAAAAATAAGTTATTTTTTACCTATTAATATTTTACGTGGGGAAAAACTACTAAGTGACTTATAAAAAACAAGTATTATATAATATTTAATATTAAAATAGTACGGTTTTAATTATTTTAATAGTAGTTTATGAAAGGTTAAAAGTGTTAGTTTATATATTTATTTATAACTTTAACTTATTTTATTAATTATTTATACTTTATTATTATAAATTTTTATTTTATGTTTTAAATCTTCGATATTTTATCCGAGAATTTAAAAATAAACTATTTATTTTAATCGTTAACTATTAAATTAAGTTAATTAACTTAACGGTATAATTTATTATAATACATATAAACCGCGTTTATAACTATAATATTTTTCATATAAAAAACATATTAAAAAAACTTTAATAATTAATTTATAATAACTAATAAATTATTAACATTTATGTTGTATTTTATTAAAAGATTTAAAATTTATTACAATATATTTTTATTTCGTATTTAAAATTAGCCAAAAAAATAATAGCTTTAAAATTTTATCCTGTAAAACCTTAATTAACGGGTAAAAATAATTAACTATATACTTATTTATTTATTTATGTAATTTTAATTATTAATACTAATTAATTATTAGTTATTTTATTTTATCTCTTCTTAAGTAAGATGTTTTTAAGCATTATGTGTTTTTTTAATAATTTACGTATAAAAATTATCTTAATTAAAAATAATTAAGCATTTTTTAAATGATTAAATTATTTAATATATCTTATTGTCACGATCCTAGTAATACATCCGGAAGTTACATCGGACCGAGGGTCACGTGACCCCGGAAGTGAGTCAATGGAGTCGACCTCCAAATCATCGACTCAACGGTCTTGAAGGTTGGACACATGAAAGAAGACCCAGGATATAAAGAATGAAAAATTTCCTACTGTATTTAGTTTTTAGTTCCCCAGCTTTCAATCTAAGTATTCAGACTGCACTTGAATATAGAGTCCCATGAAATCTCTTTTACGAACAGAATCGTCAACCCTACAGTATTGTTACCTTAAAACCAAGTACCCCAGGGTACGTATCCGCTCTACGAAGTCAGTTAGACAGAAGTAGTAGACGGGTTCCTAACACTTATTTATTATCCTTTATAGATAATGCTTTTTTACAATAATTTATAACTTTAATAATTCATAATTTACTTTTAAAAGTTAATTTATTAAAATCACCTTTAAAATTTTTAATACGTTATATTTATTTAAGATAAATAACGTTTAAGCTTTAAGCTTTACTTAGGTTGTTATTTAAAGTTATAAGTTTAAATAATATTATTATATATTATTTTTTTTATTTCTCAGTTTATACTTTTCGTTATACTTTTAAAAATACATTAAAAACTATATTTACCACTTTAAGTAATATATAATTATTAAATTATATTAAGTAATTAAATCCGTTTAATTTATTTATTTTAAATTTAAAACTTTTGTTATTATAAAATACTTTAAAGCTTTATGGTTTATTACAATAAAAATAATTAAATATATTAAAAATTTATTAGTTTTATTTTTTAATATAATAAAACTTTAACAATTATTAATATTTCTTTATTATAAATCTTACAATTTAATTTTACTTTTTATAAGGGTTTTAAATAAATGTCACGAACCTGCAACCACTTTTTAAGACCTCTAGTGGAGACCGTAACCAATCACGGACAACCCTCAGTACGATGTGCTTGCTGTGGAAGGATGTACACAACAACTACATCAAAACACATCACGATGGCTACAACGTTCAAGAAGAGGAGGGACATTTCCTATATAAAGCATAGCACATTGCATGTATCTAGTCACTCACTTAGTTCTTTAGTTATCAATCTAAGTCTATTCACAACGAGTAGGGAGAGGACTCCAAGCCTCTCTGACGAACATACTTGATTGATTATACTTGACCTCTACAATTACTGTTACCTTAAAATCAAGACCCCCTTATGAAGCTATACTTACTAAGCCTAAGTATAGGTTCGTCACAATAAAACGCTATAAAATATTAAAGGTTTTTAAGTATTTTTTATTATGATAAAAATTTAATAGTTACACCATTAAAAATATTGATTTCCACTTTAGTTTTTAAGTGGTACGAAAAATAAATAAAGATTAATATGTTTATTATATAATCTTATAATTACTTAAAAGCTAATTAATATTTAATAGTTTATATTATGTTAAATTTTTATTTCGTAAAAGTTATAAATAATTTAATTCTTTACTTATATTATTTAATAAATTTACGGTAAAAATTATAAAATTTTAAGAAAAACTATACTACTTAAATTACCACCTTTTTATTTTTTACAAACATAAGTCATTATTAAATTACTTTAACCTTATTAAGATTTACACTTACTTTATTTATACTTATATAAAAACTTAACAATTTTATCTTTATAATGTAAAATTTGCATTTAATTACATTAGTTTATAACTTAATTTATCGTAATTTATTTAATATTTTATAAACATATATTTTATGTTTTTCTTTAATTTCTAAAAGGATAAATATATTATTTATATATTGTTAAAAACTAAAAAGCTTATTTGTAAAGTTAAAAGAAATAACTTTATATTAATAAGCTTTATACTTTATTTTAAACGTAATAAAGTTTCTATTTTTTTTATTATTTATATCTTATAAAACGCCTATTAAATATTAATTTTTAAGAAAGTTTTCTTTTTTATAATTTACATTAATATTTCTTTAATAAAAAGAAAAAAATAACGGTTTTTTTTTATAAACATATTTAATTTTTTATAATCCACGTAAAATTATAACTTATTATTAGTTTTCTTTACGAATAATATTAATACCGTTTATAATGTAAATAATAGTTTAATAAATCCCTTTTATAAGTTTTTTATAATATATTTATAATAAGCCTTCATTTTTTAAGGACATTTTATATAAAAACTTTATTGCAAATTATTTAAATCCGTTTTTAATTTAATATAATAATTTATTTTAGCATAATACGACGATAGTTTATTTAATATTATTTTATTAAATACGTTTAAGTAATTATAGTGTTTTTTTAAGATTACTTTTAGTGTTAATTTCTTTAATTTATTATTATCGTTTAATAATTAATTTTTTACACGTTTTTTTATAATAAGCTTATTTAAGGTATATAAGTTTATTTACTTACATTTTAACTTATCACTTTTTGATATTACTCGGTGGAACTTTATAATACTTAAAAATATAACGTTTAATAGTTAATGCTTATAAGCCTTATATGTCTCGGTTGTTTTTTTCGTTAAAAGTATTAATTTTAATTTATATTTTAACTTTTATTTATAAAGGCGTTTCTCGTTTATATTCGTTTAATATTATATACATTTCTTATAGTTTTACGTTAAAGCTAATACTATAATTAACATTTTTATATAGTAATTAAAGTATTAATGTTAGAGTTATTAGTTTATTTTTTTCGTTTAATAAATTTATATGTAATTATTGGTATACCTTTTATTGTTATTTAAATACTCTTTTAAGCTTTTTTTATTTTAACTCGTAGTTTATTTTTTTTTTATTTATTGTTAATATATTAAAGGTTTTAAACAAGTTAAAATAACTTAATAATATAAGGCTTTTTTTCTTGATAAATAAATATTTTTTAAATAAAAGTTAAACCTTTTTTTATATTTAGTTTAATAATTTCGTATATCGGTTAACCTTTTACCTAACATTTTTTTATTCGTTTTTTTATAAACATCGTTTATTAATTAGTACTTTTCTAATAGTTTAAATATTTTAATAGATTTCCCGCTTTATATATAAAGATTTTTATCGTTTATCTTTGTAAATTTTAATTAAGTAAAAAAAATTAACTTTTTTCTTTTTATAATTTATTAATATATTATAATGCTCGACAAACTTTTCATTTACCATTAAATTATATTTTATATCGATTATTAATAATATCACATTTTTTATTTTTTTACTTTAAATTCGAAAGTATATATAAATTACTATATTAATAAGCTATATTTATTTCCCATTAAATTTAAATATAACGACTAGTTTAAATTTAAAAATTCTTTTTATATTTAAATATTTTATTATTTCAACAACGTAAAAAACATTTATTAAAAGATATATATTTACTTTTATATTAACTAAAATATTTATTATCATATTTTATTAATTTTTTATTATTTTATAATATAATAGCAAGAAGTTTTTATTCAAAATCCCGTTTAATAAATTTATTAAAACTATTATATATATTATAATTTTTTTTTAAAATAAAAGTTCATTTTCTTTAATATTTTTTTAATATTTTTTTACATTTAGTTTTAAACTTTTATTATTAATTAAAACTTAAGTAATAATAGCACTTAAACGGTTAGTTTATAATTTATTTAAACTTTTTTTTAAAGAATATACTCGATTAATATATTTTTTTATAATAAATAAAATATTATTTATTTAAAACAAGTTATTTTATTTAAAAAGGTGTTATTTTTATAATTAAAATATTATAATAATCATTTATTTTTTAATTAATATTAAAGGTAAGCATTTAATTAACCCGCGGCTTACTTAAAATACCCGCGATTAACTTATTTACTTTTTAATAGCGATATAAAATAAAATTTTTATTTTAAGTATAATTATACCGTTATATATATTAATAAAATATAATCAAGTTTATTTCATTATTATAGTATTTATTAACGGTTTTTTCGTTAAATCGAACCGGTAATTTATTAAATAATTTATATTTATAATCGTTAAGTATTAATTTAACTTATTTAATAAACTTTATAAAGTTGATTTTAAAAGTAATAAATAAGTTTAAAGGTTTTATATGTAAAATGCGGAATTTATTTTATGTTTTTTTATAAGAATTTGAGTTTTTATATTATTTATATAAATATTTAATTGTGTTTTTTACTATGTATAATTTATTTAAACCTTTATTTTTATTTAAAATAAAATGAAGTAAGTTTTTTGTAATTTCTTTACGGATTTAATTTAAAATATAATTAATTTTATTTAATTTATTATAAAAATAATCGACGTTTACTCATAGTTTATTCTTTAATAATATAATTTGATATTTAAATTAAACTTTTTTTCTTTAAAAAAAGTTTATTATTTGTAAATATTAAAGGGTTTTATTATTTAACGTTATAATAGTTAATTGTTTTAAACGTAGTTAAATTTACGATATAACTTTATAAGTTTTTATTTATAAAATAAATAATAATGTTTTAATGTTTTTTAATTTTGTTATTCTTTTTTTAACTATATTTTTTAATGCATTTTATTTTTAAATACATTAAAGTTAAGCTATGTTTTTAACTAAGTTGCTTTAATGATTTTAGGCATTTACTTACTTTAATATAAAAGTATTAAATGAATCTTTAAGAATAGATTTAATTATTATATTTCTTAGGAATTTAAATTTTAAATTAATTTATATGATATTTACTTACATATATAATAAATAAGTTTACACTTAAGTTTATTAATTAATATATTTATTACTTAAGTCATATAAAACTATAACCATTTTTTTCGTTTTAAAATAATTATTTTTAATTATTATAATTTATATTATTCTTTCAATTATTTAGAATTTTATTTTAACATAATTTTATTTATATATTATAAATTTTTTATTAAATATTTACGATTTATATATATTAAAAATAAATTTATATTATTATATTTAAAATTTAAAATTAAGCTTTTAAAGTTATATAATTTATAAATATTATTATAATCATAGTTTATTACTGTTAAAAAGTTATTATAATATAATTTAGATTTTTTTATATACTAATATACTTATAATATTTAATCTTTTTATATATAAATATA
Source organism: Rostrohypoxylon terebratum (assembly GCA_022497145.1). NCBI lineage: Eukaryota > Fungi > Ascomycota > Sordariomycetes > Xylariales > Hypoxylaceae > Rostrohypoxylon > Rostrohypoxylon terebratum. The sequence goes on along the minus strand of MU385905.1, from coordinate 215,546 downwards.
TATAAAGCTTTTCTTTTATAAATATCTTTATATTTAATCTTTTAACACTTTAATGTTATTATAATATAATCTTATTAAAAAAACCTTATAATATTTCATTAATTTATTTTATATAATTAATTTTCGTTTTATTAGTTTACGTAAATATTTTATATACTTTATTAATTATTAATCTCATAAAGATTACATTTTAAATATAAAGAAAAGACTATTATAATCACTTAGTTTAAATATATAGTTATAAATTATAAAGGCTTAATTTAATAATTTAAATAAACTTTTAATTATAAAATTAATTTTATATTCTTATACTATTATCATTTATTTCTTAATTTTTTTATTACTTTTTAAACGTAAAGATATAATTAATTTAATTATTATATTATATTAAATGTTTTAAATAACGATTTCATTATTTATAAATTTTCTTATATTATTAAATGTAATTTTTTAAAAACTTTTAAAGATTTTATTTATTTTAATTAATAATAATATATAATTTTTAAATTTAATTAATACTATTTATTTATTTATCTATTTAATTTTATGTTAATTGTTTAATTATATAAGGGGTTTTCTTTATTAAGTATGCGAAATTATTATTAAGTAAATGTTTAAGTAAAACTAAGTGTTAAAGAAAATTTATTTTATTATGTTTATTTTTTTATAATTATTATGTGATTATATTACTTTTAATTATTTTAATTATTATATTTTATTATTTTAATAGGAATAAGTAAAGGTGATTTTTTAAGTTGTTAATAAAGTGTATAAATGTGTACGTTAATGTTATTATTATATAGTTTTTTAGTGATAGCTTTATTATACGTTTTTAAGTTAAAACATATGTTAAATTATATTACTTTTAATTTATAACCGATGCAGTTACGGGGTTTTATTGTTGTTGTTTTTTCTTAAAAAAGTGTTGTGTAACGTTAAAAGTATAATATAAATTAAATCTTTATCTTTAAGTGTAATATAAAAGTAAGATTTATAATGTGAACTTTTAACGAATAATCTTAATTTTATAACCTTTTTATTTTTTAAAATGATCGGATAAAAATGAGTGCAAAAAAAAGGGGCGGGAAATAGTAACGGCCGTAATAATAGCAGTGATTTCAATGATAATAATGTTATTATAATTATAATGATTATTTTTTATGTTTTTTTTAAAGTTAAAGTGGTTTATATTTTAACTTTTTATTTAAAATGTTTTAGTTTTAATATTAAAAATTCTAAGTTTGTTAAAAATGTTATAATTAAGTTTACTTGTAAATATATAAACGCTTTAATAATGTGTTATAAGCGTTATATAAAATTAAAGTTAAATAAAAAAAAAGTAAAGTAAGGTGTAGTTTTATAAGTAAACTTTTAATTTTATAAGTTATATTATTAATTATTTATAGTTATTTATTAAGATGATTAAGGATTATATTATTTTTATAGCTTTATTACGATTTATAAAGTTATGTTTTAATAAACTTTCGGATGTTAAATTAAGTATAAATCTTAAGGATTAATATTTATATTTTAAAGAGTTTTATAGTAGTATTAGGATTATAATAAAGTAGTTTATTATTAAGTTTTTTACTGTGACGAGCTGTGGCAATCTTTGTTCGATCTACAGCTGTTAAGAGAGATGCTGCAGTCTTTGTACATCTCCCTTCAACCTAAGACTGCTTTGTAGCTTCTAGGCTACAGATCTTAGGCTACAGTTTTCTAGAAGCTCTACAAGCTTCTAGACCACCAGCCATCATGTATAAAATGCTCCCGCTTCCTGTAGACGTAGATAGCCTCTTTTCCCTCCTCAGCTTAGAATCTTCGTCTATAGAGCTATTTCTGCCGGTACCTTGGAGTCGGTTCTGATCCTAGCCGTGACATTTACGACGAAGATTTTACACTATAATACCTTCGTATTTTTTTATGCGAATTAAATAATCGTGTTAAAAGCTTATTATAATTAAGTTTAAACGCAACGCGCTTATAATTAATAATATAATGTAAGCTTTAATATATTTTATAACGTATTTAATTATTATAAAAATTATTGTTTTATTAATTAATATATAATTTATAATTTATTTTATAAAAAATGTTAATAATATTATAAATAATAAGTTTAATTATATCGTAATTAATTTTATTAATTAATAAAAAAAGTATTTAACTATAAGTTATTATATTACAAGTATTAATTTTAAATATTAAAATATTTTTAATATTTCTTTTACATTATTTTAATAATAACATGTTTTTTATTATAATGGATTTTTTTAATTATATTAACAATTTATTATATTTTAATATATATTATATATTAACCGTACTTATAATTATTTTAATTATATATAATAAATTTTTTAAAGATTTAATATCCTTTATAAAGATATTAAATAATTCGTTTATTTTTATTTTTATTTTCGGTGGTTAATAAGGTTTTATTAACTTTATTATTACGTAATTTAAATAAATAATTAATTAATACGTTAATTTTATTAAAGTAATATAATATTTTAATATTATAATATTTAATTATATTTAAAAATCGTATAATTTTTATTAGTTATTTAATTTCAATATTAATTCTTTTAAAGGATTTATAATTTATAATTATAATTATAATATTTTTCTAACTTAATAACGTTAATATTAAATTACTAATATAATAATTAATAACCTTTGTTTTTAACTTAAATAATAAGTTTATTACTTTATAAATTTTTTAAAAAACTAAAGTATAAAATATAAAATTTATGAATTACTATAAAAATATAGTTATACTAACGTTACTTTAATATGTTTTTTATTTAAATTTAATTTTATTACGAATAATAATCTCCAGTCAAATTTTCGTATTATTAACATCGTTGTAATTAAATTTTATATTTTTAACTATACTTTCTTAACTGTCTAGTTAAATTTCACTAAGCTATTTTTCGGTCTTTTTATAAAAACTATTAAAAGTTTTATAATTAAAAAATAATTTTTAATTAAATACTTAAAATATCTTACCACGTTAATAAAAGCTTAGATTTTAATGGTTATTTTAAGTTTAAAACATTTTTTAATAATTACCACTTTAATTAAATTTATTTTAATATTATTTTTTAAAACTAAAAAATAAAAAAAACTCCTTTACATATAAATAATTAAAACTTAATAATGTTTATAATTATACTTAGGCTTAGTAAGTATAGCTTCATTAAGGGGTCTTGATTTTAAGGTAACAGTAATTGTAAAGATCAAGTGTAATCAATCAAGTATGTTCGTCAGAGAGGCTTGGAGTCCTCTCCCTATTCGTAGTGAATAGACTTAGATTGATAACTAAAGAACTAAGTGAGTGACTAGATACATGAAGTATGCTATGCTTTATATAAGAAATATCCCTTCCTTTCCTGAGTGTTGAAGCCATCGTGATGTGCCGGATGTGTTGGATGTGTGTTGATGTGTTCCACATCCTTCAGATCCTACACATCCATTTTCCGTGGTTTAGCCGTGATTGGTTTGTGGTTTTTCTTGGTTGGTGGGTCTCTTTATGTTTAGTTTTTAGGATTTGTAACAATATTTATATATATATATATAATATTATAATGATATAAAATAATTAAATTAAAATTAAAAAAATATTAACCGTGTAGTACGGGTTTTTATTTTTAACGCGTAATAAACGTTAAAAAAACACGATCGAAAAAAATTTAATTTAAATACTTTTAAATATATATAAATTTTTATATAATTAAATATATTTTTATATTTTTTAAACTGTTACGGAACATTCTTCCTCAAAGCCCCACTTACCAACAAACGGCGCACCCATCGGAAAGTCGAAAGTCACATGATCACCTGGATCACAGATCGTGGATCGTGGATGGCCAAAGCCACGATCCACGAGTAGGAAAAGAAGCATATGAAATGGAGCAAATATAAAAGAATGAGAATTTCCTACTGTATTTAGTTTTTAGTTCTCTAGCTTTCAATCTAAGTATTCAGACCGCACTTGAATATAGAGTCCCAGGAAATCTCTTTTACGAACAGAATCGTCAACCCTACAGTATTGTTACCTTAAAACCAAGTACCCCAGGGTACGTATCCGCTCTACGAAGTCAGTTAGACAGAAGTAGTAGACGGGTTCGTAACAGTTATCGTTATTACTTTTTATTATTTTTTATTATATTTACGTTTATTTTTATTTAATTATCTTAAAAAAAGAATTATAAAGTTAAAATTATTTATTAAAAGTTTATATTATAAATTTTATTTTTATATTACACTTAAAAATAAAGGTTTAATTTATATTATATTTTTAACGTTATATAATATTTTTTTTTAAAAAAACAACCTTTAAAAACTTATAATTACATCGGTTATAAGTTAAAAGTAATATAATTTAATATATATTTTTAACTTAAAAATATATAATAAAATTATTATTAAATAATTTTATAATAACGACATTAATATATATATTTATACGTTTTATTAATAACTTAAAAAATTACCTTCATTTTTATTAGAGTAATAACATTTTATAATTAAAATAGTTTAAAATAATATAATCGTATAATAATTATAAAAAGTTATAAGGGCAAATAAGCTAAGATTAACTGGTGTTTAATAAGTTATATATTATTTTAAAATTAAACTTTAAAAAATGAAAAAAAGGTTATTTTTATTTTTTAGTTTCATTATTTTAATTTTATTTATTTATATAATTTATTATATATATATATTTTTATATTATTACATCTTTTTTGTTAATTATATAATATTTTTATTATAAACCTTTAAAACTTTTTACGGTTTTACAATTAATTTTTTTTAAAACGGTTGTTTCGGTTATTTATAATTAATGCTTTTATCTTTTAAATAAAAATAAATATTTACGCGGTTAGCTTTATAGTTTGAGTGTTTTTTTTGGTTTTCTTTCCCTTTTTTACAGTTTTTTTTAGTGGTTGTTTTAAGGTTTTAATAAAAATATTAAAAATATATTATATAGTTATAAATATTTGTTAAGTAATATTATACGATTCATAAGTTTGTTTATTAATTTCAAAACCTTACAAAAGCTAATATATTTAAAGGTTAATTTAAAATTAATCTTTTTAAGTTTTAAGTTTTTAAAAAATAAATCAATTAAGTTATTTTTTTTAAAGTTAATAGTGTATAACGTTTATCATAATATTTAACTTATAACTCGATCGTATATTTTTAGTGTTTTTTTAAATTTTTTAAACTTTTTTAAGTTTTTATACTTTTATTTTAATTGTTAGTACTTTTTTTTAAAGACGTTGTTTTCGATTTTAAACTTTATTATTAAATGATATTTTATTAAGGTTGTGTTTTTAACTAGGTCACTTTAATAGTTTTAAGCACTTATTTACTTGAATGTAAAAGTGTTAAATAAATCTTTAAAAGTAAACTTAATTGTTATATTTCTTGGGAATTTAACATTTAATTTAATTCATATAATGTTTACTCATATATATAATAAATAAGTTTACCCTTAAATTTATTAATTAACGTGTTTACTATTTAAGTTATGTAAAATTATAAAGTTATAAAAAATAAAATACCCGTTATAACGTTTTATATATTATTATAAGTAAATTATATATTTTTTAATATTAATATTTAATAAGTTTATTTTTTTATTTAACTATTAATTTAAGGATAAAATATCATTAATAATCGTTTTTTAATAATATATTAATAATAATAATTTAATTAAAATCGATTAATAAACATTGTTTTCTATTTAATATTATATTATTAAATGTTTTATATTTAATAAAAATTTATTATTTTAAAAGTTAAGTTAACTTTACCACGTTAAGTTTAATAGTAATTAAAATAAATTTTATTATTTTAATATATTTATTTATAATAATAAAAATCACATTAACCTTTTATTTTTTAAATTAAACTAATAGTAGTTTTATAATAAAATCTATTATAATTCTTTAAGGTTTTATAAGTAATAAAAATAATTAAAAATCTTTATAAAGTTTATATTTAAATGTTTTAACACCTTAATATACGTTGTAATTATTAACTTATATTTATATTTTTTATTTTATACCGCTTTAAAAAATACTTTTTCATTAATAACTTTTAAATACACTTAACGTTAAAATATTTTATATATAAGCCTTTATAATTTTACGTTATTAATTTTTTTTTAAATATTTCGTTAATTTAATATATTTACTTAATTTTTAAATCAAATTAAACTATTATTTTTTATTAATTAAGAATTACTATTAACGTCAACTTTTGTTTTTAATAATTTTTTTCGTTTTTTTAATAAAGTTTTATTATTATTTTAAGTTTTTTATAATAATTCTTTTATTTTATCAAAATAATTTAACTTCTATGCTGAGAGACTACAATGGCTAGTTCACATGGCACTTCACATGCCAGAGCAGGCGATGACGTCTTCTGATGACATCACAATGTGAGATAATGATTAGATAGCTGAGAGATCTCATAGATCTCATCTCGAGAGAGAAGACCTTTTCGTCTTCTCTTCTCTCTCAAAAAACAATCATTCAATCCATCAAGAATCAATCCATAAGGTCTCCTAACATATGCTATTTTTTATTAATATTTCGTTTATTTTTATTTTTTGGAATTTTTATAGTTTTTAAAACTTATTTAATATTATTTATTTAACTTAATTAATTATACGATTTTAGTGAGTTTTTAAAAATTAAAGTTTTATTTTTTATAATTACGTTTTTTAAAGAGTTATTACTTAAAGTGTTATTAATTTAACCTTTATTAATAACATTTAATTATATTTTAGTTTTTTAATACCTTTTTTATAGTTAAATTAACGTAACTTAAAGTTTATAAGGTTTTTTTTTATTTTATATTTAATTTTAAAATTGTAAAGTGTTAAATATATATATTAACGAGATTATTTTTTATTAAAGATTAATTGTTTTATAAACGTACGTAGGTTTTAATATTTAATAAAACTTTTATAATATATTTATTATTTTATAAATATTGTTTTTAATGTTTAAACGATTTAATAATTATGATTATTTTATAGTTTAATGTTTTATAATTTAATTTTATTTTTTTAACCTTATATAATTAAAACGTTATAAAATAATATATTTTTTATATAATCATAATATAATGTTAATTATAACGTACGTAAACGTATTAGTTTTTACTTAAATTAATAGTTTAAAATTAAAATAATATAGTAAAAAAGCTTTAATAAAAGTATTATATAACTAATAAAATACGATGGTTGCTTTACTTTATAATTACATTTTTCCCGGCTTTTTACCATTAATATTACTTTATAATAAATTATATAAAAATTTTATCATACAAAAATAACTTCGAATAAATTTTTTATAAAAGTTATAAAATTTGAAGAATTATTACACTTTATAATATGTAATAAGTTTAAACTATATAATTATAATTTTTACCTTTAAAAAGTTTATAAAAATACCTTTAATAAATATAATAAACCTTAAAATTTTGATTTTATCCTTATAAAATAAACACTTAAACGGTTTAATATATAAGTTATATTTTTAAAGTTTTTATAATATTAAATATAAATGCTTTATATATAAATTTTAATCTTTTAAAAAACTTAAAATATTATTTAAATATATAATATAAAAAATATTTAAATAGTTATAAAAAGCTTAGTAAACGTAGCTTTAAAAGGTAATAAAAGTATTTATTAAATTAAAAGGTATTATTAAGTATTTATAATGATTATAAGGTGTTTAAAAAACTATTTTTTACTTATCGTTTTTTTTAATTTAAATTTAATAATATACATTTTTAAGGTTAATCTTAAAGAAATATTATAGGTTGAAAATTCGGTTTAAAATTTCGAAGATAAAAGGTAAAAAGTACTTATTTTTAATGGTAACTTTATTAAGTTTTTAATAATTTATATAAAGTCGTAAACTTTTATCTTTTTTAAGAATAAAAAAATAAATACATTAATAAAACTTTTAAATTCACGTATTTTTCCTAATTTCAAGTTTTCGTTTATATATTATCGAAATATCTTGAATTTATTTTTTATCAATAAGTAAATCAAATAATAAAAAAATATTATTTTAAAAAAAATATTAATAAAATAATTAATGTTTTAATATAATGAAAATTTATTAACCTTATTAAATTTAAATATATTGTTACGAACCCGTCTACTACTTCTGTCTAACTGACTTCGTAGAGCGGATACGTACCCTGGGGTACTTGGTTTTAAGGTAACAATACTGTAGGGTTGACGATTCTGTTCGTAAAAGAGATTTCATGGGACTCTATATTCAAGTGCAGTCTGAATACTTAGATTGAAAGCTAGAGAACTAAAAACTAAATACAGTAGGAAACTTCCATTCTTTATATACTAACTTTCCTTCCCTGGCGACCGGATGAATCGACGAGAACTAATCGTGAGTTCGTCGATTCATCGTTTCCTGAAATACTGAATCGGGGTGTCCCTCATTCTGATTCATCGTTTCAGTCACCTGATTTTCGGATTATTATTTCTTCCGATGATCGTATTTTCGGATCGTAACATATATCTTAATAATCTTATAACTTTATCAGCAAGGATTTTTTAATTAATATATTAAATAACCTTTTTTCGTTAAATAATAATATATCTTTTATAAGTAAAAGTATAATTTTTTTATCAAAAAAATAATAAATACATAAACTATATATTTATTACGTTTAAGAAATTTATAAAGATTTAAAATTTTATATTAAAAGGTTATTATTTCAAATTATTAATAGTTTTTATTAAAATTAAAAATAATATATATATTTTTTTCAAAGTGGTTATTAATAATAATATAAGACTTTTATAATCTTAAAAGTTTTTATTAATTATTATATAATCGCGTGTAAAGATTTATATAACACTACGGTTATTAATAGTAGTAATTAATACTTAATAAATTTTATAAATAAAATATATCGATATATTAACAGCTTTAATAATAAAAACTATACGTTTTATTTTTTATAATTTTACTTATTTAATAAATTATATATTAACGTAATTAACTTTTATATAAATATTTATATTAATAAAAATATTAATATTAAATTTAATAATATAAATTATAATTTTAATGTAAAAACGTATAATCACTTTTAAATTATCGTTTTTTAGTTTCGTAATTATAAAAGTAATACTTATAAAGTTTACTTTTTTTGGTTTTTTTTAAATAATTTTTATTTTAAAAGTTTTTTTAACTTTACCTTTTTTATTTTTATTTTTTTTCTTTAAAGTTTAATTTTATTTAAAATATTAATTAATTAAGTGATATTTACTATTATATAAGTAATAATAAAAAATCTTTCTATTATGTTTTTTCGATTTTTCTGTTTTAAATAATAATAATAATTATTATTACCGTTTTTTAAAAAAAAATGATAAATAATTATAATTATTAATACATTATTTTTTATTAAAAGATTTATTATAATTATTTTATTAATATTTATTTTTATTTTTTACTTATTAAACATTTTATCTAATTTAAGCTTATTTTATTATTTTCGTTCACATTTTAAGTTTTGTCTTTTTATACCCGTTTAAGTAAGTTTAAAAATTAATTAATAATTTAATATAAAAGGTTAATGCTTAAATAAAATTTAACTTAAGTTTTAATTATTATTTTAAAAAGTTTAAATAATTATTAAATGTTTATTTAATAAAATTATTATAATTATTATAAATAATATTTTTTTAAATTTAGATTTTTCTTTAACATATTTTTATTATAATAATTAAAATTTGCAGTTTATATTATTAATGGTATATAATATACATGTAATAGGTTTTTTAAACTTTTTTAGTGTTTAATAAAATATTAAGTTAAGTGTGACGAACCTATACTTAGGCTTAGTAAGTATAGCTTCATTAAGGGGTCTTGATTTTAAGGTAACAGTAATTGTAGAGATCAAGTGTAATCAATCAAGTATGTTCGTCAGAGAGGCTTGGAGTCCTCTCCCTACTCGTAGTGAATAGACTTAGATTGATAACTAAAGAGCTAAGTGAGTGGCTAGATACATGGAAAATGCTGTGATTATATAGATATCCTCCCTTCCTATGAATTACTCTGATGAGCTGTGATGAGTTGCTTCGCAACTCATCATAGTTCATCATAAAGGTTCGTGATGGGCTCTGATGAGTTGACTCTCGACTCATCAGCCGACAATTACCCGTGATTGGTCCTTAGTTCTCCACCCTTCAGGTTGATATTTTGGTCGCCTGTTGTTGGTTTGTGACATATTTTTTTTAATTTTTAATATTTTACTTGTTAAATTAATATACCATTTAAACTTTAAACTACAAATATAAATTTTTAAAAACTTTTAAATAATTATAATTATTTAAAATTTAAAGGTGGTTTAAAGCTGGAAAAATTAATTAAACGCGCGTGTAAGGTTAAAGGTTATTTAACACACCGTTCGAACACGTTAACGCGTTTTAACGCTATATAATAAACGAAAATCGAGACACTTATACAACGGATTTAATGTTACTTAAAAACTTATTTAACTTTTATATATTGAAAAGTAATTTTTTTCTTTTGTTTTAAATAACTTTAAATTAAAATTTTAACTACGTTTTTATACTTTTATAAAAATAATTAAATTAAAATTTAATAATATTTAATAAATTATATATTATTTTAAAATTAAAACTTGAAAAATAAAAAAAAACTATTTTTATTTTTTAACTTAATTATTTTATTTTAATTTATTTATATAATTTATTATATGTTTTTTTATAATTATTATATTTTTATATTTTATTAATTGTATAATACTTTATTATCAACCTTTAAAAAATTAAATTAATACCTTTTAAAAATTACTTAACTTTCAAAACTTTTTATAATTTTATAACTTTTTTTATAATATTTTTTTAAATCAATTATATTTGATAACAACGTAATTAAAACATAATTTAATATATTTTTAACTTAACATATATTTTAACTTTTTATAATAATTAAAAACGTTATATAAGACATTTACTAATTATTTAAATAATTAAAAAAAACTTATAAATCTTTATATTTATTAATAAAAATCTTAAAATATAAACTTTAATAATAAATATTTTTATTTTAATAAAATAACATAATATAATATAACACGATATAATTAAAAAATATAATTAAAATAATAAAATTAAGATTTAATTTTTCTAATTAAAATATATTATTATATAAAGATAATTAAACTTAAAAATATAAAAAATAACTATAAAAAATAACTAAATTAAATATTAATTTTAACTTATATTCTGAACATATTTTAACTTATAATTATAATATTATTAAAAAAATAATTATTATAAATTTTATTAAAACTTTAAAAAATTAAGCTTTATTTTTCTTAAATATACTTTAAATTAAACATTATATATTTTACGTTTAAAACTTTATAAATATAAAAACTTAAGCCGTAAAAAAACAAACGTAACCCGTTTTAACATAACATTTTAATTTAAAACCACTTAAAATAATTTTCCTTTATTTCTTCGTATATTTAATACTTTTTAAATTATATTAAATGAATTAAAAAAAGTATTAATATTTTATTACTTAAAAATTTAAAATTTATAATTATATATTAACTTAATCTTTTTTAAAGGGTTATAATAAAAGTATTATATAATTAATAAACTATAAAGATATAATGATATCAAAGGAAACACGTGATAAATTATGTAGATAAATTAAGATAAAATAATCAGGTTAAAAGATAAAAATGACTTTTTTTTCGTTTTTTAAGCTTTAATTTTAAAATAATATATAACCTATTAAATACTACTTAATTTTAATTTAATTACCCTTATAAAAATATAATACTTAATAATATATTTTTAAATAATCTTACATTTAAAAAAAGGTATATTTTATTTATGATAAATACGTTGTAAAATATAAAACGGTAAACATGTTATAAGATTAAAAAGAATATAAAAAAAACCGATTATTTAACTAATATAAATAATAAAAACAAATAAAATTATTAAATTAAATTTTATAACAAATAAAAAGATTATATTAAAGTAGTATAAAAATACCTTAATAAATAATAAAATAATGAATTTTTATCTTATATTGTACATTATTAAAATACTTAAAATCTTCAATAAATTTTTATATAAAAATAATAAAAAAATTAAAACATTATATTATATTAATATAAGTAATTATTTATTAATTAAACTACCTTTAAAACAGTATAGTTTTTAATAAAAATAAGTTTTATAAAAATTTATAAAAAACATAAAAAATATTAATAAAAAAAAGTAAAAGTTTTTAAACTTTACTATTATTATTTATATTAAAAAAGTGTTAAAGCATATAATTAAGTTAAATCAAAATAATTTAAATGTAATTTAGTGTTTTTATTATAATTATTATAAAATTAATAAAAAAACAAAAAAAATGTTAACTTTTTATTAAATGTAATAAATTAAATTTAAAAAGTTTTAAATTATTAATAATATGTTTTTATTAATATAAAAAACAAATTTTAACATAAATATTTATTGACTTTATTAAAAAAACGGTTTTTATTATTTCTTTTGAAATTTATAAATGGTTAATAATGTTATTTAATTTTATTAACGTATTAATTACGTTTTAAACGTAAATCAATAAAATTTTAAAATGTTACGATCCGACAACAAGGAGGTATACCCACTTAAAACGCAACACCAAAATGGGTGAACCTCGGATAGCTGGCTACTACAGCTACCTTCACAACAAGACAGGGAGGAAGGATATCTATATAATCACAGCATTTTCCATGTATCTAGTCACTCACTTTAGTTCTTTAGTTATCAATCTAAGTCTATTCACTACGAGTAGGGAGAGGACTCCAAGCCTCTCTGACGAACACACTTGATTGATTACACTTGACCTCTACGATTACTGTTACCTTAAAATCAAGACCCCCTTATGAAGCTATACTTACTAAGCCTAAGTATAAGTTCGTCACATAAAACCGTTTAAAAAGTTTATAATTAATTTAATAAATGATATTACGATTTAAATGTAAAACCGTAAAAGGTTTTAAAAGTTAAATAACCTTTAAATAGCATTAGTTTAATTTTTTTAAAGGTTTAAAATAAAAGCATTATAGAATTAATAAGATATAAGGATATAACGATTAGGGTAAAAACACGTGATTAGGGTATATAAGTAGGTTAAGATAAAATAATTAAGTTAAAAAATAAGAATAGCTTTTTTTTTAGCTTTAATTTTAAATGAATATACGATATATTATTTATCACTTAATTTTGATCTTATTATCTTTACAATAAAAAAATATTAAAAAGTAGTTTTATAAATAAATTACTATAATTTTTATACGTTTAATAAAGTACAATATAGGTTCGTCACAAATATATAATTATATAAAATATAAAATTTTTAAAAAATAATATATATATTATATTTAATTGAAATTAATTTAAAATTAATTAATTTTATAAAGTTATATTTTTATTTATATTATAATTATAATTTTTTTTAATTTTAATATAATAAATATTATTATTTAATTAATAATTTTTTATATTTAATTTATAATGTTTAATTAACTTTTAACACTTATAAAAAACCTTTTATAATAATATAAAGTTTACCGATTAACGATGTAAACGTAAAAAAGTTAAAAGTCGAGTTTAAATCTTAAATTTTAAAGCATAAACGAAAAATAAAACATGTTAATCGAGGATCCGAACAAAAATGGCAACACATTTCTCCATCCTTCGAAGCTGGTTACATTCTTCACACTATCTCCAAACCAAGAAACGATGATGGAACGATGATGGATGAAATGCAAAGGTTATAAGCATCACCTTGGAGGGTAATAAATTAGGTTTGTAATGCGACGCAGAGCATGCCACAAAAAGAAGCAGTCACTCTGACCAGAGACCACCTCCACTGCGAGCTTGAGGCACTTCCCCACTACCCATCCTCGGTACTTTGGCAATCCAAAGGCTTATAAGAAACTCGACGCGGAATAAGCTGTTAGGTTCTTAGAAACAAGACGTTAAGAAACCCGAACTCGCGATGAGGAATAGGTGATAATGGTTTTGCATATGAGCTAATGCTCAGATAGGATCTGATAGGTGTCGCGGAGTATGTATTATTCTGGGATATGGGCGTCTAGGTGGAGCACGAAGGGCTTCAAAAAAGCCCAAACAATAAGCAATAAGACGTATTGCTCTGTCGTCAAGTGAGTAGGTGGTCAAAAGCATCACAGGATAAGGCAACGTCCATCCAGCATTCATGGATCCATGATGGGTAGACTTTTTTAGCTACTAGCACTTTACTTAGGACCTAGGTCCTAGGTAGCCCAACTACCCATGACGGAAAGGCCAACTCGCTCTTCCATTATAACCACTTAGCACTCTTTACGAGCTCGACCACGGATTCCCATAGTGTCCGTCCATGGATGACACTGCCGAGCTTTCTTACGAACCCATAGAGTGAGGCCTCGTTGATTATCCCAACCATCGTGTCGGCAAAACTCCAACAGCCTAATGCATTTTACGTAAAATGTATCTGCATATATAAGTATCTCTACCTTCATTGGCTTCTCTTCTTCCGGAGACTGATACGTGCTGGAGAACATATAAAGACGAGGTGTGGAGCTATGACCAGAAGTGGCCATCCACAAATAAATACTTCATCACTTGATACCTAGTATTGCGAACGCGATTGAGAGAGTGACCATAAAGTCAAGCACGTCGTTATGCACCTATTAGAGTATATTAGCATTACCACATTTTCTGCGCTTTTTGCGGCGCCCTTGACCTTCTCGTTGAAAATAGCAAGCGCACTTGGTGTTCTCGAATGGACGCCCGAACTCATCGCCAAGGAGGATTACTTCCAAGGAGATGTTGACATCGTAAATGGTGGCATTGCGAGTCTGTATAGCGACCCAACGGTTGACCTCGGGTCAAATTCCGAGACTCAGTTGCTCCTCCAATTCGGATCCCATAGTGATCTCCGGAGTATCGGCACTGTGGCGGAGGTTTACTACAGGATTGTCGCCAACAAGAGATCGGGGATCAGCTCTCTAGAAGATCTCAAAGGAAAAAGGATTGGCGCCGTTAAGTCAACATCGTCCGAATATTTTATCCAGACCTATCTTGCCACCGCTGGACTCAAGCCAACGGATTACACGATCGTAAATGGACTTGGATGCTTGCAAGAGCCTTGCGGTGCTGCCACTTTTCCTGCTCTGCTTAGAGACCGGAGTATTGACGCGATCGGGATGTGGGAGCCGTCGGTGCAGCTGGGCGCTGACGCTATCGGATCCGACGCTATCGTGTTTGGCGATAACCAGACAATTTATCGAGAGATATATAACCTCGCCACCACAGCTGAGAAACTCGATGACCCGAGCAAGAGGGAAGAAATTGTGCAATTCTTAAGGGCTCTCAAGCAAGCAGAGGGTATATTTCGGAACGATCCCTCCAAGGTCATATCCCGAGCGGCCGACGCCGTCAAGACTAATCACACCCTCTTAGAAGCAGTCTGGCCTGTTCATAAATGGGATGTGCGAGTGCCATCGGACATGCTGGATGTGCTAGTCGACGAGGATAAGTTTGTGGCCTCGAATGGTAGAAGGAAGCCTTTTTCACGAGAGAGTCTTGCTACTCTTATAGATCCAAGCGTGTTAGAAGAAGCTCTCGAGTCCTAAGATGAGGTTGAATCCATAACGCGCTAAAATGTCACCCTCTAACTCTTCTTTCGTTTACCTGTTCTTATTTCTATCCATTTTTTTCTCCAATCGTTAGTGTCTTTTTTTAAGGGTATTTTCGGAGAAGGAGGGGGGAGGGAAAGCCACCGATTTAATCCTACAGTCTAGCGCCTTTCCAAAAATATGGGAAAAGAAAAAGAAAAAGAAAAAAAGAGAGAGAAAAAGGGAGAGAGAGGTCCTAAGCTCCTGAGGTTGTCTATGAGACCGTAATTTGGTTGAAAGTGCGATTCAGTTAGGTACAATAAAACAATATGTTTCATCACCCCAGTAGACATGATTTTAATTGGTCTCGATACTACGCACTATGCGACACTTGCATGAGCCTTGGAGGTCATCTCGCGATTCGGCATGTCGCCATTACCTATACGATTTACTGGCTACTACCTAAGCCTTAAGGTCCTAAGGTACGTAACTACCTAGCAGTATATACTATATATGCGAGGCTACTAGGCGGTGATATTGTAAGTTATTTACGGCACGGGGTTATATTAGGTAGGTAGGTATTATATCACGTTGACTTATCTGGTGAATGGCGGGCCTAATTTGCTGATGGTGGTGACCTTGTCACCACTTCTAAACCCCACATGGGGACGATCACACTTGAAAATGTCTATCGGTCTTACCGGATAGTAAGAGACCTGCCGGATTAGCTTCACCTTTCAGCTTCCGGGGCGGGGGAGGTCGGTGGGCGTAGGATGCAGAGTCTTCCTATTACAGGAAGGTGTTATTACTCTACTTAAAGGGCGTTTACCACACAAATCCACTTACACACGGGCTTACAAGATGCTGCTTCATTGGCCCAAGCAACATGAGCAATCCTCCTTATTTATTCGGAGTAATACTTTACCTCCCTCGTGGCTGGGATGAGAGCCCAAATCTTAAAATAATCATAAGGCCATGAGGGCCGCTGAGTCGGCTTGCATCTCTTGTTCATCCAAGATCCAACAACTTTCCACCCTGACAATAAGGAATTTGTAGACATCATGGGACTGACTACATTGGCAGTTGCGGCCACTGGGTTCTTGGTAAGCATTTTGATCTTCTCTTCATCGGGGCGACTTAACTAATGAATATGAACACCCATAGCTCGTTCCGCTTGGCCATTGCTTGAGGCCGCGAACCACAGACGGAATATCAAGCTGTGGAAGTACTTGGATGCCTAGGGACGATGTCACGATTGCGCAAGGAACTGATACGCGTCCCGGGTTCAGCACCGCGGTTAAGGCCTTTTGTACCGCGGCGAACGGTCAGACGGTGCAGCCCAGTGGGTATCTCTCTATGGCGACGGAGGTCTTCCTGAATGGCGGAAAGGATCCGTCCTCCTACGGCGTTCTGGGGTTTGTATATTGTATGTCTATACTCGCGAAAACAAGTATCTCGGTCTGACGCCTGGTATTTTAAAGTTGAGGTTCATAACAAGGAAAGCTCCGATCATACTATCTCAAGTAAGTGACGTTATCCACCATCTGGCCATGCATCCACACCAAGATGTCCATCGCTAACGCGAACTAGCCGAAAGCTGTCAAAACTACCTCTTGGCATTGAGCGCCGATGGAGGTAAGTGTTCCGGACAGACTAACCATGACACGAAAGGTGGCACCTGGCAAGTTGGGAACAACGGCGTTTCTTATCACGCCTTGGCCAACGAAGTACCGCCCAAGCAAGACGCGGTTGACAAACTGTTCTCCGGCTCAGCCCTGGGTGCGCAAGATGTGAATAAGGGATCCGGGCCACCCTTGAATCCCTGGCCCCTAGATTCGTTGAAGAGCGTAAAACCTACCAACTGCCACAGTCACAACGACTACACCAGGAACATACCTATCTACTCGGCTATGAGTGCAGGATGTATTGGTATCGAGGCTGATGTGTTCCTGGAGGGCGGAGACGTGATTATCGGCCACGTCATCCCAACA
This sequence comes from Rostrohypoxylon terebratum, assembly GCA_022497145.1. Lineage (NCBI taxonomy): Eukaryota > Fungi > Ascomycota > Sordariomycetes > Xylariales > Hypoxylaceae > Rostrohypoxylon > Rostrohypoxylon terebratum. The sequence goes on along the minus strand of MU385905.1, from coordinate 197,829 downwards.
CCTGGCAGAACGTTGAAAGTCCAGTACACGCAACCGTTAAGAGATATACTGGACCACAACAACGGAGGTTCTCCAGGTAGTAACGGCCTATACCAAGCTGAACCTGGACAGAGTGTCACACTGTTGGTAGATTTCAAGACATCCGATACTGGGACCCTAGATGCCGTCGTGAAGGCGCTGCAACCCCTTAGGGATGGAGGTTACTTGAGCCACCTCGACGGGGGGAAATTTGTCGAAAAGCAGATTACTGTGGTGGCTAGCGGAAATGCGCCCTTCGATCGGATCAACTCTGGCGACGGTGTTCCCGACAGGGATGTCTTCTACGATGCCAAGGTAGACCAGTGGGATTCTAAATTTACCAGCACAAACTCCTACTACGCGTCGGCTGATTTCGAGGACGCGATTGGGAGCCCGGGAAGCGCGAGTGCGTTCAGCCAAGACCAGAAAGATAAGGTCCAATCTCAGGTGCAGAATGCTCACTCTGCTGGTCTCAAGGTTCGTTACTGTAAGTTTAGTCGAGAGAAAAGTTCTGCGTAGCTAGCAGTATACAAGCTGACATGCGATGGCAGACAATTTACCAGGAGATTATATGTGGGAGCCTCTGATGCAGCTTGGTGTTGATCGGCTGAACGCTGACGACATGTATGACACCGCAAGGCTTCCTCGGGTGTGACGTATGATTGTATGGCGTAGGTATTGTGTATAATGCACGAAGGGGGTTGAAAGATTTAGTGTACATATATATTTTTTCTGGCATATATCATGATCTTCGAGTTAACTCTATACCTTGAACATAAGGATACGGAGAAGTAGAGGATCTAGAAAAAGAGTGGTAAAGTTTGGCTTGGTGACTGGTCGCCCTATCCTATTTGATCTGTTACATAATTGTGCAATGTGGACGGTTACACAGGAACTATAATGAAGTTACCTAACCTTGAGAAACTAGGTAGCATTGAGCTAATTAAGCTGGCAGCTGGAGGCTACGGTTACGGTGCGCTCTTCACTCCGTTCTCGGAACTTGTACTCAGCTGCTGTACAAATTGGCACCGTGCCGTGACATTGTGGTATTACATAGTAAGGAGGACCTGGTAAGGTACCGAATTACCCCACTACCCCACTACCCCACCACATCTAATTATTTTTTTTCTGTGATTCATTCATCAATTGATTGTGTCTAGGTAGGTATTATTTTATAGACTCTCATATTCATCACTCATCACTCATCACTCATCGCTTGAGCTGTCGCTTTGACGGATTCTGCAACCTTCCGATTCTCAATCCAATAACAACACTCAACACCAATAATCAAGTCACACACTCACAGTTTTGATACTCGCAAAAGACAAGGGCTATAACACAGTTATGGCCCCTCTACCCGACCCGACCGTCGATCTCGACTGGTCTGGCTATGCGGGCTCAATTCATGAACGTTTCCGCGCCCAGGCTGAGAAAAATCCTGGCAGAACCTGCGTCTTGGAGACGAAGTCTTCTACCCACCCCGATAGACGTTTTACCTACCGTCAAATATACGAAGCTTCGAACACACTTGCTTGGTATCTTCACAATGCCGGCATCACAAATGGAGATGTAGTCATGATCTGGGCGCATCGTTCTGTTGACTTAGTTGTTGCCTTCATGGGTACTCTGGTATGTCAAGCATATATGCTTACATCCATATTGTTTCTTCAAGCTTCGTCGTCTAGCTAACTTTGCTGTTCTAAATTAAGGCGTCCGGTGCCACTATGACTGTCCTGGACCCTGCGTATCCTCCAGCCAGGCAGAAGATCTATCTCGAGGTATCTCGGCCACGTGCCTTGATCAAGATTGGCCGTGCAACAGATGAGAATGGCCCTCTGGCAAGCTTGGTGCAGGATTACATCGACCAAGAACTTCAACTCAAGGCCCAGATACCCGAATTACGTCTCATTGATGACGGCAGTCTTTTGGGAGGCCAGGTAGATGGCCAAGACATCTTCAAAGATACCAAGAGCCTTGCGTCGTCGCCACCTAATGTAATAGTTGGGCCCGATTCAAATCCAACCTTGTCCTTCACGTCCGGAAGTGAGGGACGACCGAAGGGAGTTCTTGGCCGTCATTTCAGTCTGACCAAGTATTTCGACTGGATGGCAGAGCGCTTCCGCCTGTCATCCGATAGCAGGTACACTCTCCTATCCGGCCTTGCGCACGACCCTGTTCAGAGAGATATCTTCACGCCGCTCTACCTTGGCGCCCAACTTCTCGTCCCATCCAAGGAGGATATACAGCACGAGAAACTAGCTGAGTGGATGCGTGAATGGAAGCCTACTGTAACCCATCTCACCCCTGCCATGGGTCAGATTTTAGTCGGCGGTGCTACAGCAGAGTTTCCCAGCCTAGAGCACGTCTTCTTTGTCGGCGATGTGTTGACGACTAAACAGTGCCGCTCTCTTAGGCAGCTTGCTGTAAACGCGAACATCATCAATATGTACGGAACTACCGAGACTCAGCGATCTGTCAGTTACTTTGAAGTTCCAAGCCGGGCAAGAGATCCCGAATTCCTCGACAAACTCAAGGACACAGTCCCGGCAGGACAAGGAATGCAAAATGTCCAGCTTCTAGTTGTCGATAGGGAGAACCGATCCCGGCTTTGCCAGGTCGGGGAAGTGGGAGAAATTTTTGTTCGGGCTGCAGGCCTTGCTGAGTGAGTTGGTACCTGTTGGATATGCATGTTCCTTTCACGCCGCTAATGCATTCGCTCTTAGGGGTTATCTAGGGGATGAAACTTTGAATGAGCAGAAGTTCTTAATGAACTGGTTTGTCGAAAATGAGAAATGGATTGAGGCTGACAACAGAGGGAGCAAGGGTGAGCCATGGCGGCAATATTTTAAGGGGCCAAGGGATCGGCTTTACCGTACAGGCGATTTAGGACGTTACCTCGAATCTGGAGATGTTGAATGTACTGGCCGTGCCGATGACCAAGTTAAAATCCGCGGATTCCGTATCGAGCTCAACGATATCGATAGCAATCTTAGCCAGAATCCCTTGATCAGAGACTGCAAAACCCTTGTAAGAAGGGACCGCAATGAGGAACCGACTTTGGTCAGCTACTTGGTTCCCGAAGCAGCAGAGTGGCGCCGGTGGCTGTCTGCTCGTCAGTTGGAGGAGATAGAGGATGAGGGCGTTGAGATGGGACCTACTCGTGTCTTCCTCAAGAAATACCGGAGCATGCAAACTGAGGTACGAGATCATCTGAAGTCTCGACTACCTACTCATTCAGTTCCGAGCATCTACGTCGTTTTAGATAAGCTTCCCCTGAACCCCAATGGCAAGGTTGACAAGCCAAATCTTCCATTCCCGGATGTTACCGAAATTGTTGAAGACGCCTCTGAGGCAGATTTAAGAAGTTGGCAATCAATGACGCCAACTGAACAAGCAATTGCTCAGAAATGGGCCGATCTCATCCGGGGAATCAACCCTAAAACTGTCCGACGGGATAACAACTTCTTTGATCTGGGCGGACATAGTCTATTAGCCCAACAATTCCTTCTGGAAGTCCGCAAAGGATTAGGTGCGGATGTCTCCATCAATAATTTTTACGAACACCCAGATCTAGCTAGTTTTAGCGCCCATGTTGAGAAGAGGATTCGAGAGGCTGGTAGTACTGAGAGCGGTCCTAATGAAGTTCAGGAGAGCGAGCCTGCCTATACCAAGTCTCTCGATGAGCTATTGGGCCAATTACCCAACCGATATCAAACCGCCGATTTCGAGGCAGCTGGGACTACCGGACACTTAACGATATTCCTAACAGGAGCAACTGGATTCTTGGGATCCTATCTCGTGAAGGATATTCTCGATCGAACGTCTCGCGACATCAAGCTAATCACACACGTCCGCGGTGCCAAAGACTCGAGTGCAGCACTCCAACGACTTCGTCGGTCTTTGAAAGGCTACGGCCTGTGGAATGACGAATGGCTGGCAAGACTGAGTGCTGTTGTGGGAGATCTGTCCAAAGCTCAACTGGGCATTGATGATTCGACATGGCAGCGATTGGCCAAGGAAGTCGATGTAGTAATACATAATGGAGCTACTGTACACTGGATTCGAAGGTATCAAGACATGATGGCATCCAATGTGCTGTCGACCATTGATGCGATGAAGCTTTGCAATGAGGGAAAGGCGAAAGCATTTTGTTTTGTGAGCTCGACCAGCGTCCTTGACACAGATTACTACATCAACCTGTCAGAGGAGCAAACAAGAACAGGACAGGGCGCCGTGATGGAGAGTGATGATATGAATGGCAGTCACACAGGGCTTGGTACGGGGTACGGACAAACGAAGTGGGTATCAGAGCAACTTGTTCGAGAGGCCGGACGACGAGGTCTCCGGGGATCTGTGGTCCGGCCAGGGTACGTGTTGGGCGATTCCCAGACTGGCGTCTGCAACGTCGATGATTTCCTGATTCGGATGTTGAAGGGGTGCATACAGCTATCGGCACGCCCTCGTATAATCAACACCGTCAACGCTGTTCCTGTGAATCACGTCGCAAGAGTAGTCGTCGCCGCCGCCCTAAACCCTCTCCAAGGCGGAGTGAATGTGATCCATGTCACTGCTCACCCGCGTCTTCGCATGAATGAATATCTATCGATATTGGAGTACTACGGCTACAAGGCTCCAGAAGTCAGCTACGACTCTTGGAAGGAAGAGTTGGAGAGATTCGTGTCGGCAGGTGCTCTAGAGAAGGACCAAGAGCAGCACGCACTGATGCCGCTAGCACATTTTTGTATGAACGATCTACCTGCAACTACCCGTGCTCCAGAGCTAGACGACAGAAATGCAGTCTCGGTGCTGAAGGCGGACGCGGATACGTGGACTGGGATAGACGAGAGTTCAGGTTACGGAATTGCTAGGGAGGATGTCGGGAGATATCTTCGATATCTGGCTGAAACCAAGTTCATTGGCCAACCAACTGAGAAAGGAAGACAGCTGCCAGATATCAGGACGGATATCGTACAAGCACAGGCAGTGGGTGGCACGGGAGGTCGTGGTGGGGCTCCCTAGTTCGGAGTACTCTGAATCTACATCCCTACACCTCAGTTCCATACCATTCTTGATATATAAAACAGGCGTTCGATAGGTCTTTGGCTGGGAAAAAAGGTGAATGTATGGAGGATTTATTCGAAGTTAGCTAAGCTACGATTAGCCTGCTGGGGATAATGAAATAATGCTCCTGGGTTGATACTGAAAATTGACGCTCCACGTAGGCAACGTTAATCTCTTGTGTCATCAAGTAAATGTTAACAAGAATCCGCATTAGCGATGCATGATAATTACAGATATCGTCAGAGGTGGTAAATGGGTAGGTGTTTTCATTTGATGTAGTAATTCACTGCATTGTCACAAACCAACCGACAGGCGGCCACTTTGAGGACCCAAGGAGTGGAACCCCATAAACCAATCACGGCTAAACCACGGCATAGAATGATCTATTGATCTAATTGATCTAGGACATCTACCAGATCATTAGATCAATTAGATCAACCAGATCACGATAACCTCAGGCACTCAGTAGGGAGGAAGGAGAGACATTTTTTATAAAAGCATAGCATACTTCATGTATCTAGTCACTCACTTCAGTTCTTTAGCTATCAATCTAAGTCTATTACTTCAACCGCATCGAACTAATAGAGAGAGGACTCCAAGCCTTTCTTACGAACAGACTACCTTTGATCTGATCTCTACGAGTACTGCTAACAAACAAGGAAACCCACGAATCACCCCGTATACCTAAAGTACTTAGGTATAGGTTCGTAACATGCATATGTATTTACCAAGTCAGGCAGAAACACAGGTCCCTGATATTGAAGGTGGTGTATTGAGGTCACTTCCAAAAACAACCCTCCTCCTCTTTCCCCGGATCCAAGGACGAGTGGCCATACGCTCGAGGGGTATTTCTAATCGTCATTGGCTGATTTTGGGGGACGGGGAGGGGGCGAGGGGGGATTCAGACTATCTGTCAAGCCACTGTAATTTATTACCAGGCTCCTACTTTGCGTTACTCCGAAGTCATGAAGGCGGACTTGACGAGCCTTAGTGTGACCACTATAGTCGACCAAATACTCCAGCTGAAGGTGGAATCGAGCACTGGCCTGCCAACTTGGACGTATCATCCCGTATGCGTCATCCATGGCGAAATGGCGTGTTATTGCTCTGGTCGTTATTTTCCAACATAAGGTACTAAGTATCCTGGAACATTATGCTCTGTAGGTAGACTTGTTTTGTCGACTCTGCCTCTGGGCTAAGTGTTCATTCGTATTGGCTTTCTAAACTGGTCCCCGCGATCAAGTTCTTGATATTATTTCTTGCACTCCACACAATATTCTCGGTCATGCCTTTCTCGCGGACCTGATCGTCTTTGACGGCCTGGATATCGCTATCGCCATTGACGAGACCTTTAGCTTTGTGGTGGAAGAATAAAGGTGGCGTTACACTGATACATTTTGCGTCAAGTCCTCGATCGCCAGCCTCGGCGGATTCTTCGACGCCCCATGTAGAGACCGCGCGTCTGCAGAGACCAGCTAGAGCGTTATCAAAAGGTCCCGTTAAATGATCAACCGACAGGTCAAAGAGAACCTTACGAGCTCCCCGTTGGGAAAGGGCGTAGGCGAAAGTGCAAATTGGAGCCCCCGTAATATGGACCCAGCGCGTATATTCAGGATAAACAGAAAAGTTGACGAGGCCAGTAACTTTGTCTCTCGGAGGCACGGTGGCATCATTCTCGATGGCCCATTTACGCGACATATATTCGATGCTCGGGTCGTCGGCAAGTTTCTCTATATTCTCTTCTAATGTTTCGGGGAAAACCTCACCGCAGTGGCCAAGCCACATGAGATCCCAGTCATCTCCGTAAGGGGAGCTTGACTCCGCAACGGAGGAAAGAAGGGCTCTAGTGCCTTGAGCAACCCTTTCTAGCTGTGGTTTAAGATGCACATCCCAGTCCATATCGTCTTCCATGATTAGGGCAGAGCTGACGTCATCTTCGATAATTCTGCGAATTGCGTTCATATGGCCCCTCCAGCTTCCTAAATTCGCCTCCCAGAGTTTCTCTCGATCTGTACCAAACGGTACAGCCTTGTCTGGGATGGTCTCTCCCCTGACGCCATCAATCCACTCAACACGGAACCCGGTCAAAGAGGTAGCGAGTGCGATAGCATCGCGTTTATCGGTCCGCTCCGGAAGACCGACAACAAAAATGTTTTCAAACCCCAACGTCCCATTGGTGACTTGATTGATGACTGTTGGGAAAGAATTACCCTTGTAATTCTTGTCATAATATCGGGCGGTCTTCTTGAGGGAGGGCGCTGGTGGGCTATGAGAAGCGCTGTCGCCGAGGGAGTGAAGGTTGAGATGCGAAGATCGTGGGGTGAAGACGAGAAAAAATACCACAAGAATGGATGCGGCGATGCCAACCAGGAGGTGCCGGGATGGCTGATGGAATGTCGCCATCTCAACAGACTATATTCATTCGATGAAGCCGCCTGGCCACAACGTGATGACTTACAAATTCACAAATGCAGTGCGGAAGGTATGAGTTGAACTGGCAGGGAGAGGGATCCGGATGTGAGAGATCAGCTTCTGATCTGTAACTTTTAATAAAGAGGCATTTGCACAAAGGTTAGGTTAGTGTTTCGATATATGTAATAGGTGTGTTGATGATGTAGAATGTACCTAGTCAGATAGTATAGACGGGAAATAGGACGAGGAAAGGATGAGAATGTGAATGAGAAGATGAGAAGAGGATGAGAAAATTACCGTACGCTGTGGATCGCCTGAGGTAATCTCAATGTGCTACTAGGTAATTCTTGAATTCGATATTGAGTTTGAGCAGAGAGAAGGTAAGAGCCACCGGGCCACCTTTACGTACCAGACACATTAGGTACTATCCTACTAGGTTAGGTACATATATGTAGTATATGTAATAGGTATATGCAAGCTTTTCTGGCCTTTGTCCTCGTGTACTGTTACATATTTAAATCAATTTAGGTCCTACAATGTACCTATCTAGATAATATATACCTAATTACCTAGTAGGTATGTACATCTTACGACGTACCTCTCCGGAGGGCTGCTTACATGTAGCCTTAGGTAGGACCTAGGTACCACTCACGTTTCTTATAAATCAGCCACACTATCTGATCCCAATAAGAAATTGAGATGGCTACCAAGTACATTGACACCTACTAGTACAGTTGGCACTGTACAAAATAGGTAATTTACCTACTTACCTAAGTAACACAGACACCCAAGGATAAAGTATTCATCCCTTACCTACATATTAGTTAGTGTATGTGTGTGTGTGTGTGTGTGTTTGTGTGCGTCTGGTGGACTTCAGGTAGTTTCTCGGGCGTATTGCACGACGCTAACCTTACTATCATGAATTGCACTTTCAGTATGTATGGGACCAGATTCCATAAATCTAAATCTTCAAGTTTAGGCACTATACAGTAGGCATCTGTGACACATTCATATGCCAGCTTTTTGTGATGCCAAGGGTATCCTGCAACGAACTAAACCTCGTTCACTCTACTTAATCATCAACCTGAAACCAATCAGTCAACCAACCAGCGGACACGGAAGCCCCATTCCGCCGGCATCGGTACATGCCTTTCCCCCCTTTCGGCCTGTGTCCATATGGCTGTCTTTGGTATCAATTGTCGTCGAATCATGTCGTCCAGCCCCAATGCAATAACAGCTATAGAGCAAACATCTTTTCGGTCTGAAATGCGCCCGAGATCAACATTAGCTGATCTATAGATGTATATTGATACAGCCACCTCTATACGATGGTTGCAACTGTTCTACGGAGATAGACTCTGCAATAATATCAATGTCTTTGGGGGGGAAAAGACCCCCCCCTCGATCGGACTGCGTTACCGGAAATGCGAACAAGCGTAATGTACCGAACGCCTGAAAATGCAACCGAAATGGTAAAAAAAATCTTGAACCGCGCAGAGTTGGAAGTATGTTCGATTCGTGATTTGAAGATTCTAAGCAGAAATTCTGCTCGCCTCCACCTGAAGCTCCGCAAGAAACTCGTCCAGGTAGATGATTCTAAATTGGCTCGAAAACTTTCCGCAAAACTTCTTATCAGTCCAGGCAGATGAAATGGAGTGTTTCCACGTGACCAGCTCAAGCCTCCAGCCCTTTTCCAATGCCCGTGTAGCATAATGCAAGAAACCATGAGAGAACTCGGCCTCTGCAGCATCTCCAGTTGCTAATACCATGGTACCAGGGGTTTCGATTTGATCCCACATACTGTCCATCATATTGAGGTGAAGGTTTTCGTCTACGCCCTGCTCACCATTGCGGATTTCGTAGGTCGTTGCAAAGCCATCATCCCCGGTGGATTCTCCCGTACTAAGGTCGTTTACGTCGTGGAAAGCGGCTTTGGGAGATCTCCTGCCTCTTCTCTTCGAGTAATTTGGCTTTCTTGTTTGAACGCGACAGAAAATGTTCATTTGATAGTGTAGCTCCTCCGCCTCTAAAAAGTACGGCGGCCAGTACTTGCGGCGATTGTCGGCGGAATATGCGGGTATAGATCCAGCTACGATCCTCTTCTGCACAGATCTTCCCCTCTCCATCAAGACAGCGAGTGTCTCGAATGAGAATGGCGGAGCCTGCATTTTGTGGGTTTGGGGCAATCCCCTGGAAGCCTTGACGGCGTCGCAAAACCCAATGAAGATATTAGATATGTCGACAAAAAGATGAAGCTTTGATGTGTTGTTTGGATCAAATAGCCTGTCTACGTCGACGTGTGTCGCCACCTTGGAACGAAAATGAAAATGAGCAACTTCCGCGGCGTCCGGGTATACATGTTGCATGCCAGGGTGTGACCGAATAGGTGTACATGTTGTCGAACGGTTGACGAACTGTCCCGGAGTGATTTGGGTGAAAGGGGTCTGTGATTGGCTCACATTGGTATGGGGAGCGTCTGATGTTGTGGTACCGTCTAGCGCATCCAGAGCCTTCACAAATTCCCAGTTCTGATACTTCCTAGCTAGTTCCTTTGTCTGTGACAAGGAAGTTTTCCCGTCGACAAACCACTGGATGATCTTATTGAGTGTTATATCCCAATTAAATCTCGAATCTTGTAGCATCCTAGACGACAGGATGCGAGCTGATGATTCATGACCCGGGTATGTAGTAGGTGAAGCGGCGGATGAGACGGGTGATGATTGGTCATCCAGAGCATTGCCAGTGCTCAACATAGAAGATAGACGATAATATTGGAGAATAGAGTTCGATACGTTGATGTATCTTCTATCAAAAGCGGTAGCGTTGAGCTGCTTCTTCACATTGTGGCTCTGATAAATGCTCGACGATCCAATGTATGAAATTGGTGTGGTGACGTTCGTATCTGGAGGAGTTCCTGAGATAGTCGAAGTTGAATTGCTCCTACCATGGACCTGGATAGTGGTAGGAGTGATATCAGACTCCTTGCCTGTATCATTAAAACGAGGTTGACTATCAAAGATCTCGCACAGGCCAGCCCCAAGTTGCGGGACGGACTCTGGGTTGACTACCCGGGACCCATCAGGGCCACGGTTCTGAGAGAATACCTTCATTTCCGAATCCAAACTGGGCAGTGAGAAGGTCTTATTCGATGGTGCTTTAAGTAATACTTTGCAGGAGGTGCACTAGCAATTCAACAAAAGAACCTTCGTAGACCTGAATTGACAAAGTATCAATTGCTAGAAAGACTGAAAAGAGGCTGCTTGATGTTAACAAGATATTTTTGAGCCGCAATTTGCATACATATACTAGAGTTAAGAAGATTGATGGAATGAATGTAAGTGGATGAGAATGTAAGTTGGGAGTTTGAATTGATTGAAGGGTTTGTAGAGGGAGGATATAGAGGAGCAAGGAAATGCACGGCGCGCAGTGTGTGGCATCTGCCAACCGGCAAATTGATGGTGGAATCTTGGAAACGAGCACTCGAAGAAGTGAAAGAAAGTTGATACAAGACAAGTGAAAGTAATGGACAACGTGTAAGGCAGTAAAGTGAGCAATGAGATCGCGGTGACTTACCTTAGGAAAGGTTTCGTAAATGAGAATAGTGACGATCAGGAGGATCTCTACGAGTAGATATGTCCATTCTGGTCTGAAAAGGTGATGCAAAAGTTAAAAGAAGAACACCAGAGAAGGTGCAAAAAAATAAGAAAGAGAGGTTACTTTTAGCCACCAAATGTGGATCTGAAATTGTTTACGATAATAGAAAAAAAAACGTTGGTGTTCTAGGTTCAAAGTTGACAATTGACAACTGATGGTCGATGACGAGGTTGAATATTTAGGTAAGCCTACAATATGTGGGTCTGGTACCTAACTAAAGACCTAAATCCCAAATCGCTGAGGTGTGCCAGGCTTCCAGGCTTCCAGGCTGCCAGGCTGACCAGCTACCCCCCAACCTAAAATAAAATTATGGGGAAACGAGGCTGATTCTTGCTGCGTACCTTACTTATTAGTGTGCATGTATTGTACTTATTGTACTTTGCTTATATAATTGATTGAAAAATACATTTAAATACATATATATTAAACCGTACTTATTTTTATTAAACAGAAAAATAATTGCTACGGCGATATTAAAATAAGATTAATTTTCTTTTCGTATATATTTAAACTTGAGTATTTTAAAACATTAATGATATTAAGTATTAAATACTTTAAGTGGTGAAAAATAGTATACCGTATTAAGTAAGAGATCGAGTGGAATAAAAGGAAGGCACCGACAGGCCTAATAGGAGTTGAATCTAAACTTCCTTTTATTCCACATCTAGTACCTGTAAGAGGTGTGTATGTTGATACCTAGGTACCTAGTATACGCACGCGGGTAGTTCAGACTTTAATGTACCTATGCAAATATGGGGGTAAACTTGAGGGGAAAGTACAAGGCGGGTGGGCGGGGTATTCTAAGTACTTAGTTTACTAGATCTTGTACTTGTACCGCTTAGTTAGAACAACTTTTCTAGATTGCCTGATTTTTTTTTAAATTTATAAGATGCGTCAGCAACACAACATCTATTATTTATCCTGATTGACCACTGGTAATGGATTAATAAGCTACGGGAAATGTGCAGGTACATACGAATGGATATCTACTAAGTACTGTCTAATGTGTATGCCGAGCGCCCCGCCTATGATGAACGTTGCGGTTGCAGTTCCGTTTCAACATTCCGTTTGTTCTTTCTTGTACTGCAACCTTGTATATTACGTAAAGCATGACGAGCAAAGCGCAAGTACATCATAGATGGGTACCAGGTACCTACATAGCTAGACATGTACATTAGTAGTAGGAAACCGTCAATATATTAGTACTAGGTAGGTAATAATGGATGGTTTGGTACGGTGTTTTAATATGACCCAACGGAGAGGGAAAGAGGGAGCGGCTGCGCTACTGCCTTAGTGTAGTTCGATTAAGTTGATTCGATCGAACAATTCCCTGCCTACCTGGGTAGGTACTAGGTACCCTGTCTGCTGCTAGTACCAAGTTCCAAAATCCAACTTGACCCCGGTCGGTCGAATTCAACCTTTAACACTCCCACCTTCAACGACAAGCGACAAAGCGACAAGGCGACAAGCGACCAGCGACCACAGCCAGCAGCCAGCAACCAGTAAGCAAGCCTTAGTGGGTTGGACTGCCAGAACTAGTAGATGGCATTGTTCGAAATCCCTTTCCGAATCCCTTTCGCTCATTGATCATATTGCTATCAACGATCATTACCACCAGCCATCAGCCTTCAATATCAACCCACTGTGCCGACTAATCTCTGCATTTCAGCGAAATCATCAGCGAATCTGCTGTTGTCTCGTCTCATACGTCGATTCGAAAGTCCTAATATCGGCTGCATTTGCGCATACCAAAAAAAAAGAATGAGAAAATAAAGATAAAAATATTGCTATCACCAACTCCAAATCCAAGTCCAAGTCCAAGCCCAAGTCCAGATGTGGCCTTCTGTCGAAACAACACCTGCCGCTTATCCGACATTTTCTCATTCATAGAATACACGTTGCTACAGTGTTTCAGCCCAGCTTAGAGAAATTGTCTGGATGACGTCCATTTTCCTCACTGCTCGTCTACTGCATACGAGCAGCAGCGCTATTTTCCGGAGTATCTTGCCCAGCATCTTCTAGCTATCGACGCATGCGATACACCCCACGTGCCGATCTTCGTTATTCTTTCTATCTGTCGATATATTCGGATGACAAGTTTTTAACCACCGGCTACATCGACCAGCCATCTTTCATCTACTTCCGTTCGTCGTTCAAATTGTCTCTCGGATTGAATACGAGTATCGCATTCCAAAACTGTTGTTTTGAGGCGGCCCAACCCAGGAAAAACTGTGCTCTACAATCATCTTTTCCGCCTGTTGCTTAGTTGATGTGTCTGAAATGGACAACTTCTTCGGTAACCAGCTCTCTCAAGAAGAGCTACAGCGCCGTCATGCCCAGCAACGAAACCAAAGACGCCAAGCTACTGCGTTGAATCAGCCAACTCAACAGCCGCAGTATTGTCCTGTCACTGCTGCAAACACAGATGGTTCCATGGTAGGCGCTGATTCCCTAGACGACATCATCCGCAGCAACTCCCAAGAACTCCAAAGGCGACGGAGTTTGCCGCAGCAATTTCCGACCCAGATATCACCAGCAGATGCCGATCGGAGGATGTCCATGATGGAATTTGGCAATACCGACCCTTCCTTCAGAGACTATCAATTTGGAGCCATGCCGAATTCATCAACTGATGCTATGAACAGCGGCTTCCCAAGTCTCAACACCAACATAGCCTTGCCAGGCACTTCGGCAGGTTTCTCTTCCCCGACAATGCTTGCCGACGAGTTTTCCACTCTATCCCCGGATATGGTCGGCAATATGATTGCTTTTTCTAACATGAACATGGGCCAAATGGGATCTGATCCTTCTATGAACATGTTCGCATCTGCGACTACAATGCCTACCGGATTTCCGTCAAATTCTATGGATGGCTTGTCAGCAGATTTTAGCATGGACCTGTCGGGTGACAATGCCGCTATGGGTGCCGTTCCGCACAACGCCAGTACTGGTATAACGGTAGATGCTGGCGATGATAGCATGATGCATACCTCTCCACAATTCTCTCCCTCTAACCAACACGTCCAGCCCACGAATCTTGGCTTGGATACTTCCATGAACGGCTTTCAACCTAGCATTTCTCCCCAGTCCTCTTCTCAGGTTCCATCCCAGACTCTCGTTTCGTCTACGCCGTCCTACGAATCCCCCATGGCTACCACAACCGAGACAACCCCAGAGAGCGGCGCTGCCAATCAGCCAGCCGTCTCAACCAACCCTGTGATGACTGGCCAGCCCGTCAAAGAGAAAACCATATACTCCAAAAGCGGGTTTGATATGCTAAGAGCTCTATGGCTCGTGGCTACGCGTAAAAGCCCGCAAGTAAATCTCGGTGCAGTCGATATGTCGTGCGCTTTCGTCGTTTGTGACGTTACCATGAATGACTGCCCCATCATTTACGTCTCGGACAATTTTCAAAATTTGACTGGCTATAGTCGGCATGAGATCGTTGGCCAGAACTGCCGTTTTCTCCAGGCTCCAGACGGCAAGGTTGAAGCAGGCACAAAACGTGAATTCGTTGACAATGGGGCTGTCTACAACTTGAAACAAAAGATCGCGGAAGGGAAGGAAGTACAGCAAAGCTTGATCAACTATCGAAAAGGGGGTAAACCATTTTTAAACCTATTAACTATGATCCCCATCCCTTGGGATACAGCTGAGATCAGATATATAATTGGGTTCCAGATTGACCTGGTGGAATGTCCGGACGCCATTGCATCCCATCAAGGACCGGGTACTATGAAGGTCAATTATAAGCACAGTGATATCGGCCAGTACATTTGGAACCCGCCTGCGTCAAGCCAGTGGGAGCCGGAGAATGGCCAGACGCTTGGGGTGGACGACGTATCTACTCTACTCCAACAATTCAACCCTAAGGGATCTGTGTCTGATTGGCACCGGCAATCATGGGATAAAATGCTTCTCGAAAATGCCGATGACGTCGTCCACGTGCTGTCCTTGAAAGGGCTTTTTTTATATTTATCGCCCTCCTGCAAGCGCATCCTCGAGTACGATGCCACCGAACTTGTTGGAAATTCTATCTCATCTATCTCCCACCCTTCTGACATAGTTCCCGTTACCCGGGAGCTCAAAGATGCCACTAATGGAAGTTCGGTTAACATCGTATTCCGCATACGAAGGAAACAAAGTGGATATACATGGTTTGAGAGTCACGGTTCACTATTCGTCGAGCAGGGAAAGGGTCGAAAGTGTATCATCCTTGTTGGCCGAAAGCGCCCGGTGTTTGCTCTCAGTCGACGTAAACTAGAGGCTAATGGCGGCATCGGTGATAGCGAGTTGTGGACAAAACTCTCCACATCTGGCATGTTCCTCTTCGTCTCTGCCAATGTCCGATCTCTGTTGGATTTGCAACCAGAAAACCTTGTGGGGACTAGCATTCAGGAGCTGATGCGCAAAGAGTCACGTGCTGAATTTGGGCGTTCTATTGAGAAAGCAAGGAGAGGACGCATAGTTACATGTAAGCATGAGGTACAAAATCGCCGAGGCCAAGTCCTCCAGGCCCATACTGTCATGTATCCGGGAGACGCCTCGGAAGGACAGAAACCAACTTTCCTGCTTGCCCAGACGAAGTTAGTTAAAGCCTCTTCACGAGCGGCGGGACCGGCTGTATCTGCGCTATCAAGCAGGCAAAACCCTACGGCCCATTCACCCGCTGACCCCAAGGCGATTTCTACTTTTAGCGTGCTCCAGGGAGGTCCCGTGCAAGACGAGCAACGCTCCGGCGTTTTTTCTGCCGCCGCGGGTGGCGGCATGGCCCCCGGTAATCAGGACAGGGCTCTCGCTTCAGACGACAATATTTTCGATGAGCTCAAGACAACCAGGTGTACCAGTTGGCAATACGAATTGCGACAAATGGAGAAAGTGAATCGGGTGCTCGCTGAGGAACTACACGGACTTTTATCCAACAAGAAAAAGCGGAAGCGTAGAAAGGGAGTTGGAAATTTCGTCCGAGACTGTGCCAATTGTCATACTCGCAACACACCTGAGTGGCGGAGAGGCCCGAGTGGGCAAAGAGACCTATGTAACAGCTGCGGCCTTAGGTGGGCAAAGCAGGTTTGTAGCCTCCTTATCATTCCTGGATACTTGTCGTTTTGAACTAATGACGCGCACCAGACGGGCAGGGTCTCTCCACGAAATTCTTCTCGTGGGGGTAACGGCGACGCGGCAAGTAAGAAATCCAACTCGCCGGTACACTCATCTCCGTTGCAGCGAGAGATGCCTACAAGCGAAATCACCGAACAGCCATCCGAAGCAGAAGGCGGTGTAGTTGCAAATAGACCTTCCGGTCCTAACATGATTCCCAATACTAACGGTATTAGCACGACACCAACAGGCTCGAGGCCTTTTTCGATGCCTCCCCCGAGTCAACCCCTACTTGGCACCGGTGCCATTAGTAGTGAGATGACCGCCATCCAGGAAGAACGGGAGGTGAGCATGTAGAATACATGCTTTTGTCGGCATCGCTTTGCCGTGGTCACATCTCCTTTGTTTCAATTCCAATTATAGCTCTGCAGAGACACCTATCCGGCCTCTTATCCCCTATTTTTCTTCTCTCACTTTAGTTACCCCTGTGGCACGATTTCATGCAGGTGTTCGATAGACGGATATCAAGGATTTTCTACACGAGATACCTACCCTCGATGGGCCATTATTGAGGTGACTGGATGCATATACGCGGCGTCGATTCTTTTATATTATAAGGCTTTTTTTTTGCTTTGTTATTTCAATTCTGGGCATCTTCATTCTGTCCAGGTCTATCAAGCCCGTCGGGGTGCTTCGTATAGGGATAGGAGATGGAGAAAAACAGGAAGATTGGGATCAAGTGGCTTTAACCTCTCGCGCTTATTGTTGTAAAGGGGGCTGTGTTTTTTTTTTTTTTTTGGGGGGGGGGGGGGGGGGGCTTTTTGACAAAAAAAAAAAAAATGGGGCGGCAAAAAAAAAAAAGCCGAATAAGGGTTAGTGTTTGGTATTTTTTTTATAAAAAAATATTTAAAAAAA